>JAOTRO020000006.1:71595-83562 GCA_028566515.2 Pyracantha coccinea | reverse complement strand
TAACGAAAAGCCCTTTTTAAAGGTATAGTGAATAGTCACAGTTAAAGGTAAAAATGTGGTTTTTCGTTAAAAGTGAACAGTACTGGGATTGTTTTGTTAAAACTCCCTAATAACAATTCCTCTTGCGACGGGTCCTGTCTAGTGTCAACCCAAGCGCGGGACGCCACTAAGTAACAAAACGACAACATTTCCAAAAACCAGCACAATTAAAGCAGGCAGGTCGTCTCCCGCTATGTGACCGCTGGCGGAATTTAGCAAAACCCACAAAAGGGCTGCGAAAGAGATTTACAGGGACAGAGTTAGCTCTCCACTCTCCGCTCTCCACTCTCCGTTACTCTGCAGAAGCAGTGAAGAGAGAGCACCCAATCTCTGGGGCTCACGATTCTCGCGTTCTTCACCTTCCGCCATCTTCTTCCGGCGTCTTTCGCATTCCCGGCCGGAATCGGAATCAAAGGACGGAGCTTTCACGGCATGGAAGTAGAGGAATCCAATTCCAACCCCCTCGATCATGCCGCCGATGATGATCAGTCACCGCAGTCTTTCAAAAAATTCAGTCCCAGACGGTCTCTCTCTAGCTCTCTCTCTCTCTCTCTCTCTCTCTAATATTTCTCTCTCTAAATTTGAAGGTTTGTTCTTTACAATGTAAATTTCCCTGGCGTGAATTTTTAGGTATCAGTCGGAGGTGTATGAGGTTGCGCGGCGGAAGAACACGATAGCAGTGCTGGAAACCGGTTCCGGGAAGACGATGATAGCTGTGATGCTCATCAGAGACTACGAAGGCTGCCAAACTATTAATTCAAGTAGTGGTGCCAAAAAATTGATTATTTTTTTGGCTCCAACTGTTCATCTTGTTCACCAGGTATTATTTCCTAATTTTATTCCTTTAAATTTTTGCTTTTTATGTGGCTAATGCGTCGTGGTAGGATGCCCTTATGCAATGTGTCTCATTGGTGGTCTGGTAACTTAATGGAATTATATGTTCTTGTGATTGCAGCAATTTAAGGTTATTAAAGAAAGCACAAATTGTAGAGTAGGAGAGTATTATGGAGCCTTGGGGGTGGACTCGTGGACCATGGAGAGCTGGGAGAAGGAAATAAATGAGCACGATGTGAGTTTTCTTCGTTTTTTGTCAAAAGTTGTCCTCTTTTTGATTGTTGATTGTTGAGTAATATTGAAAACTATCACAATCTGTATCGGTTCATGCTTCTTTTCAACGATTTGAGTGTTTCTTATCCTTTCAATTATTGCCGATAATGTAAGCAGCTAATTGATGCTTCACTTTGCTTAGTTTGTTTCTTTTCTTGCTAGTTATAAGAATCACTTAGTTTTCCTTCAGAGGTCATGTAGGCCTGTTTTACTTGTTTTACCCATTGTTGACGCCTAATTTGTTTGACTTCTAGCATAGCGAGAACTTATTTAGAATGTGAAGAAAACAATTAGCAGGGTAACTTTTCAACACTATAATCCTCAAGAGACTGGCATTCATTCACCACATGTGATATGTTAAAAACCTTGTAACAAAAAAGTATTCTCAATTTTTTTGCGGAGGCCATTAATTTGAAGCATATTTGTTTATATATTATCCATTAGGTGCTAGTTATGACCCCCCAGATTCTTTTGGATGCCTTAAGAAAGGCATTCTTGAGTTTGGAAGCAGTATGCTTGATGATTGTTGATGAGTGCCATCGGGCTAATGGGAACCATCCATATACAAAGATAATGAAGGTTAATTTCACTTTTGTGTAATGTTCTTTCAATTCATTTTTGCTTTGTATTGTCTCCTTTATTGCTTTTATAGTTAAGGGTTATCTTGAACAAATAGTTTGTTGTGGTGAAGGAATTTTATCACAAGTCTAGTAAAAAGCCAAGGATTTTTGGCTTGACGGCATCACCTGTTATAAAAAAAGGTAACATATGGCTATTGTTTATCATTTGTGCTCTCCCTTCCTTCAACCCGTTGCTGGGTTTTTGTATTTCTAGAGGTTCACTTTTTTACATGTCCATTGTTGAGTCCAAACCTACTGTATCACAAATCTTAGTATGCGCATCTTTATATACAACATTGTGCGTTAGGTGTCTCATCCACAAAGGATTGTGAGGGCCAGTTATCTGAACTTGAAGGCACTTTAGATTCCCAGGTATACAGAAGTATTCCAGTAAGATTACTATACATGCATCAGTTACTGATGGTGATGGTTTAATATCTTGAAATTTGCTTACACAGATTTATACTATTAAGGACATAACAGAGATGGAAGTATGTGTCCCCTCTGCAAAAGAAACTTGTAGATTTTATGGCCAAGCATGGTTTCCGTGTTCAGATTTGAAAGAAAAGATGAAAGCCTCTTGGTCCAAGGTATTTCTGCTTTACATGTATATTAACAAATTTACCATTAATTGTTAGCCTACTTTCGTGTGGCAAACTTGTGTGAATACTAACAAACTTGCATTGACAGGTTGATGCTTCATTGTCAAAGTTGCAAGAATCAGTAGAAAGTAATGTGAATGACATGGAGGATAAAATTAAGACATTGCGGAAACGAATGTCTAATGACTACACAAAGATCTTGTATTGCCTTGATGACCTTGGTCTCATATGTACTTACGAGGTATGACTGTAAGTTAACGCATTGGGTGAAAGGTGGTTGTTCTAGGAAAATTAAAGGACCAAGCTGTTGTCACCCTCAAACTAGTTTTTCTTTTCATTCTAAACAAATTCAAGCAGGTCTAATTGCATAATGTGAGCCTTAATGGACAGTTATTCTTCAGGTCACACCGAATAGTTTCTATGATACACATGGTGTGACCCTTTGTCGGGGCTTGGTGCTTTTTATTTATGACTCTGATTATAAGTACTCTTATATAGCCATGTACTGGGATATATCTTAAGATGGTAGTACAGGAGAAAGGTCACTTTGTTCTTCCCCAATTCTACTTTATGGTCTTTCCTTCTGGTTCTAATTATGAGAACATATAACCTTAATTCTTTTGTAGGCTGTTAAGATCTGTTTAGAGAATGCTCCGAAGTGCAACGAGTTGATTGAACTTTATAGAGAAGGCTCTTTGGAGTGCAGATGTTTTCTTGAGGAAGTGTTTGGTATAATTAAGGAATCATTTCTGCAGGGTATGCCATTCTTTAGCTTTCTTTCCTAACTCTTTTATCAGCATTTATACCACACTGGTCTAACTTTATATTAAAAATCATCTGTTAATGATATGCTATAAAGTACTGAAATCTCTCTCTCTCTCTCTCTCCCCCTCCCTCCCTCCCTCCCTCTCTCCCTATATATATATATATTTATGGGTTAGGGTCCAGGGACGCTCTTTTGACACATGATTTTGTGGGGCCCACTCCATAATCCAACTGTCTATCTTTATGTCTTACCTCAAAGGTCATGTCTACCAAAAACGACCCAAATCCAAAACCACTGTTGGATTAAATTTAGTGTTTCTTTGTAGAACCGTATTCGTTCATTTTCTTCACTACAAATGAATGTCTCTTAATGGTTTTGGATTTGTCTAATTTTTTTACAAGGATGATGTATGAATGATGTACTAAAATATAGACGGTTAGGATGGTTAAAATACCTTACAAAGTGGGCCATACCGTACAAAGTGTGTGTCCCTGGATCCTAACCCTATATATATAATGTCTTTCTCGGTCCCTTTTCTGTTTGCTTTTGTTGTCTTTTCAATTAATAAGGACTTTAACACTTTGCTTATTTCTGATAGTGTTTTATCATTGAGATGCTTGAGAATGGATGAATAATGCCATTATTTTGCTGACTATGGGGTGGCATTAGATGATATGATTTTAGCTTTTAAAAGCAGAAGATGCCTGTTCAACACTAATCTTGTTATGTTCAGTTAATAAGGACATAGCACTTTGCTCAGTTCTGATAGTGTTATCATTGAGATGCTTGAGAATAGATGAATAATGCCATTTTCCCAACATACTTTTTGTCGCCATATGGTTCTGATGATGCAAATAACTCCAATTTTGTTGTAGTAAAATGAGCTATTATTTCCTTTACTTGTCAGGTTCTGAAAATTTTTTGGATTTCGGGTTTGACTATTTGAAGGCAGTAGATGTGGGCTACATATCTCCAAAATTAAATGAACTTGTTCAAATTTTTCATTCTTTTGGGTAAGACAATACCTTCGTTGCACAATTTCTTATCATTGCAAGTTGCTTTACAATCCATAATGTTTTATTGCAGAAGATCTAGGGAAGTACGGTGCCTCGTATTTGTTGATAAAATCATCACAGCTAAAGTGATTGAGAGATTCATTAAGAAGGTTACCTCCCTGTCTCATTTTACGGTTTCCTATTTGACTGGAAGCACTACATCAGTTGACGCTCTGGCGCCGAAAATACAAAAGGAGACATTGGAGTTATTCTGCTCTGGGGCGGTATATGATCTTTTATTTTGTAGGAAAGGAACTAACTCATGAGAAATTTTGACATTTGCAAACCTGATACTCAATTGACCCCTTCTGAATAGGTCAATTTATTACTTGCTACCGATGTAGTTGAGGAGGGAATTCATGTTCTGAGCTGCTCCTGTGTGGTACGTTTCGACTTGCCAAAGACAGTGCGTAGTTATGTCCAGTCAAGGGGACGAGCTCGGCAAGATAACTCTCAATTCATCACAATGCTGGAGAGGTGAGGCCATCTCTTTATTGTTCCACTTTATCGGCATATGGGTAGTGGATAGATCTATATAGAGAATCTTCAGTGAGTTGAAGATTTTCTCTGTAGGTGTCCTTATTGTGTGTTTCTCATGTATGTAATTATTTTCTGAATGTTCATAAAGTACAGGGGAAACAAGAAACAAAGGGATCAACTATATGAGATTGTCAAGAGTGAGTGTTTGCTGACAGATACAGCTGTTAAAAGAGATCCTGAAGCATGCATTTTGAAAGAATGTACTTTGGAGGAAACAAATATATATACTGTGGATTCCACCAGAGCATTAGTCACTGCAGATTCCAGTGTCAGTCTTATACATAAATATTGTGAAACGCTGCCTAGGGATAAGTATGCATCTGTAAACTATTCAGTACTGTTTCTTGAATTTACTGCTTAAAAAAATTAATTCTTATTGCACCCTTATCTGATTACTGTGTAACTTGTAACTTAGGTACTTCACTCCAAACCCAACTTTTCATTTCTCATATCTTGGAGGGTCTTATGAGTGTAAGATTACATTGCCTCCAAATGCGGCTTTCCAAACTTTAGTTGGCCCTGCATGCAAGAAATCTTCTTTAGCAAAGCAGCTTGTCTGCTTGGAAGCATGTAAGCAGCTACATCAAATGGGTGCCCTGAATGACCATCTTCTCCCAGTCATTGATGTGCCCGATGTGAAAAGAAAAGAGGAAGCTTCTGGTGCAGGTAGTTTTTCTGTACATACTATCTCAGAAAATCAGTGTTTGATTGTTCGCTGATGCACAATGAACTTAAGTTGCTTTTTATGAGTCAGTCATTCTTTGATTTATGTTTATGAATGATCACTTTCTATTTGTTTTCTATTGTGGCTTCAAGTCAACAAGTTGTTCCTTGGCCTAATGTTTGGTGTCATTTGCTTTAAATTTAACTGCTAAATGATATAAACTGGGCGGCCAAAATGTTTTGGTTATCACATCTGTATTCACTTTCTAAATCAGCTTTATCCCTGTCTTACTGCAGCTTGATTTTATTTTCGGCACCCCATATTGCATGTGGCTATGTGCTGATGCAGTTTATGTTCCTACTTTTCTTGTTCTCATTTTTTAATTTAAATAATTGTATTTGATCTTTAAAGGAACTACTAAAAGGAAGGAACTACATGGTACAACTGGCATTCGTATGCTATCTGGAAAGTGGGGGGAGAAACTTGATGGTGCTATTTTTCAGGCATATAAGTTTGACTTCTCCTGTAATATTGCCAGTGAGTTGTATTCTGGATTTGTTTTTCTCATTGAATCAAAGCTTGCGGATGATGTGGGGAATATCAAATTGGATCTTTACCTGCTTTCGAAGACAGTTAAGGCTTCTGTTTCTTCCTGTGGGGAGGTTCATTTGGACGGGGAACAGGTACAACTTAAGCTGTTGAACTCAAATTTGTTTCATTTTGTGGTAGTACTTACTGGAACTAGTATTTTCTTAACAGATGGAAAAAGCAAAGTGCTTCCAGGAATTTTTCTTTAATGGATTGTTTGGGAAATTGTATGGAACCAAATCGGCTAGAAAACACAGAGAACTTTTACTGGAGAAAGAAACAAGAAAACTGTGGACTCCATCATGCTTATATTTGCTTCTTCCGGTTGAGACATTGAATGATTCAAAAGATGAATCCTGGAGAATAAATTGGGCAGGGATCAATTCTTGTGTTTCTGTGGTGGAGTTCTTAAAGAGAAACTCGTCTTTGGGTAGTCACCAGTGTAACGTTGACACAGGGAATTCAGTTCCAAGTAGAACTGTCTCATCTGAGACTGAGTGCAGCAGTGCTGGGTTGGTTCACTTTGCTAATTGCTCCGTTGATGTAAAAAATCTCAAAGATACGGTGGTGGTGGCTATCCATACTGGAAGAATCTACTCAGTTTATGAGGTTATGAGTAACACTTCGGCTGAGAGTCCTTTTGATGGAAAGAAAGACAATGTACCATCACAATATACTTCATTTTCTGAGTACTTCAACAAAAAGTAAGTTATTTTATACCTTGTGTGATGTTTTAGTGATATTATCGTACAATTTTCTTAATGATGTTAATTCTGTTCAGATATGGGATTGTGCTCCTATATCCTGGTCAGCCTCTGTTGCGACTGAAACAAAGTCATAATCCGCACAACCTTCTTGTGAACTTCAATGGTGAAGGTTTGTTGATTTGCTGCTTGATCTTTTAGCAATATGCCTTATTATTTTTTGTAAGCACCCGTTCGTTAATTTATATTTGTATCTATAAAGTTTTTCATGAAACTGTTGTTCATGTCCCTTCTATTGTATTTCCCCATGTTATAACATTGATTGAAGCAGAAAATTGGCCTAACAGTGCATATATGTATTATGTACTGAGTGAAAATACTACCTTAGTTCTGCATCTTCTACTCCCACTAGTTATTAAAACTTAAAGTTAGACAGCTGCTTCCGTGGTTTCTTGCAAGTAATGGTACTCAATATTGTTATGAAGTATATCATTCGAAAGTGTGGTCTTGCGGATGGTGGGATTGGGTGTTTGACTGAGTGTGTGGTCCTTTTACAATCATATTAATAAATCTATCTGATGCATGTTGTTAAAGAGTAAATGGAGGTGACAAAAGGTTGTGGGTGTGAGTAATTGACTTGTTGCAGTGTTAGTTACATGCTGTTGAAGCTATGTTAGCCATACAATTGTATGTTTGGTTGCTAATATTCAACTGGGCAGGTGGTAATGGTAAGACATTGCAATCTGGCGTTGTTATTGGAAAGCAGCGCATGTATGCTCACATGCCACCTGAGCTTCTAGTCACTATTGGTGTCCCAAGAGACGTTCTGAAGTCATGTTATTTACTACCATCGTTGATTCATCGCTTGGAGTCCCTGATGCTAGCCAGTCAACTTAGAGAAGAGATTAATTATCATTGTAGCAGCTTTGGGATATCAAGCTCATTGGTATGTCATTTCTTTAGAGACTGCGTGACTTGCCCTTTTATCTTTCTAATAGAGTAATAAGAGTTATCTGAATAATGTTTTTGTGATCAGATTCTAGAAGCACTGACAACACTAAGATGTAATGATGATTTTTCTATGGAGCGCCTGGAATTGCTTGGTGATTCAATTTTAAAATATACTGTGAGCTGCCACCTCTTTCTCAAATATCCCAAAAAGCATGAAGGACAGTTAACTAACTATCGCACGCTGACTATTTGTAACTCAAACCTACATAGATTGGGAATGAATCGCAAGTTACAGGTATTTCCCTTGTACTACATGCAGTCTATGGCTTATATTTATTCACTCAGGTACTGATGTTCAAGCTCATGTTGTACTGATATTCAAGCTCATGTCGTAATGGCTTTGCAATTTTTTAATAGGGATATATCCGTGATGGTGCATTTGACCCATGTCGTTGGGTTGCTCCAGGGCAGATTTCTCTACGGCCTGTTCCATGTAATTGTGGAGTGGAGACTTTAGAAGTACCATTAGATAGCAAATTCCAAACTGAAGACCCGAAAGTTGTGGTTGGAAAGAGCTGTGATAAGGGCCATAGATGGATGTGTTCAAAAACAGTCTCTGATTGTGTTGAAGCCCTTATAGGAGCATACTATGTTGCTGGTGGACTGCCTGCTGCCTTGCATGTGATGAAGTGGCTCGATATTGATGTAGAACTTGAACCTTCCTTGGTTGCTGATGCAATTACTACAGCATCTCTTCATTCGTACACCCCGAAAGCTAATGAGATTGCAGTCTTGGAGTCAAAGCTTCACTATGAATTTTCTACCAAGGGTCTCTTACTGGAGGCCATGACACATGCATCTGACCGAGAATCAGGAGGTGGCTACTGTTATGAGGTATACTGAGAGTTCTATGCGGAGTTGCCTTGATTGACTCTTTACCTTTTCACTTTTTTTTCCTCATATGGTTTACAACAATAACAGGGAAAATTGTTGTGAGCTTGGAAACTGAAATTGACCAATTAATCTACTATGAAAATGAATCTTTGATAGATTATTTGTTTTACCTACAAGTAATAAATGACCAAGTATAGAACGAGAGTGAAAATTCCATATTACGTCTCTTAACTTCTTGAACTTTCAACAGCGACTTGAATTTCTAGGCGACTCTGTGTTGGACCTGCTTATCACAAGGCATCTCTATCATAGCCACACAGATATTGATCCAGGCGAGTTAACTGACTTGCGCTCAGCTTCTGTTAATAATGAAAGTTTTGCGCAAGTTGCTGTTAGACATGACCTGCAGCAGCATCTGCAACATGCATCGATGTTACTTCTAAGTCAGATAACAGAATATGTGAAGTCTCTTTCAGAACCTGACAATGGTACCACACTTCAAGGCACCAAGGGTCCTAAGGTAAGATCTCACTCAATGTCAAATGTTTTTCTCTTCAGTACTTTTGAAAGGTTTCCTTGAGTTTTTGTTTTCAGGTTTTGCTAAAAGATTGAATGTCTGCTTCTTTTAGGCAGTCACCTTTTTATCTTTATTTGGTTCTTTCAGCTTTCTAATTTAAAATTTACGGTCTGGAGGGGTCCTTTTGTATACTTCCCATGTATTTTTGCCATAGTTCCTTTTCAAGTCAAATATCATGACTAAAATCTCTATTGTTATCATCACTGTGTTACCATTGTCACAACGATTGTTACTACTATATTATATATTATTGTTTTTGTGATCATGAATAGTATCTGTGCAGGCTCTCGGAGACATGGTGGAAAGTATTGCAGGGGCTATTCTAATTGATACCAAACTTAATCTTGATGAAGTGTGGAAAATTTTTGAGCCATTATTATCTCCAATTGTGACTCCTGACAAACTTGAGCTACCTCCACTACGGGAGCTGATTGAATTATGTGACTTGTTCGGGTACTATAAAAAAGAGAAGTGTACCAATAAGGGTGAAATAGTTCATGCGGAGCTTACTGTACAACTGAAAGATGTTCTGTTGACTGGAGAGGGGTGCGATCGGACTAAAAAAGGTGCAAAAGGAGAAGCAGCTCGTCGTTTACTCAAGAAACT
Organism: Pyracantha coccinea; assembly: GCA_028566515.2. Classification (NCBI taxonomy): domain Eukaryota; kingdom Viridiplantae; phylum Streptophyta; class Magnoliopsida; order Rosales; family Rosaceae; genus Pyracantha; species Pyracantha coccinea. The sequence continues at coordinate 73,849 of JAOTRO020000006.1, read as the reverse complement.
TGAGGTTTGTTGGTTTTCTAAATGTCTGTTAGTTTTTATTTGGTTGTGGGAATGAGAATCGAAAGGGGATCGAGAAAAGAATGAAATTGATTCTAATATTTGCTTGTAACTTGATCCCAATTTGGAAATTTTGGCTCATGTTTCAAGCTGGGGCTCCGGTGTTAGGATTTCTGGGTTCTAGGGTCAAAGCCAGGGTTTCAAGGTCTAGGGTTCTGAGTCCTTGGTTCGGGATTCTGGGTCCCAGAGCTAGTCTGGGGTCCCAATTTTTTGTTCACGTGTCTTGGTTCAGATCTGAGGTACCAAATTGTTGCTAATGAGTAGTCTGCTGCATCTCTCTGGTTGTTAAGTTCCCTTCACTAAACGTTGTTAATACTGTATTACTTTGTTATGGAACAGGAGAGAGGTATTTCATTTTCCAAGAAGAGGAAACTGGATGCTGACCAAGTAGGTGATTCCTCTTCCCTTGACATCAACCATAAGGTCAGCGACCAAGGAACTGTCAAAGATTCTTCAGCATTAATGGTCTATAAGAGGCGGAAGACAAATGAAATGCCTCTAGCTGCTCCACCAACTGGAGTTTCTCCTTCAGTAATTGCCAGGAAAACCTCTAGCCCCAACAATACCGCCCCAGGTTTGCACCATTTATTCGTTCTCATTTTCTATAATTGAAGTGATCCCAACTTTTGAGAGGCTTTTTTATACTCTGTACAAATTAGTGCAAAGGTCCATGATATTTGACATTTTTGCATGATAATCTCTTTCTTCCTGTTTGTTCAAACGGGTGATATGCATTCCAAATTGTATGATTAACGTTCAAAACTCTTTTTCACAAATGAAATGGTAAATTGATAGATCACTGGAATGCATAAAAGCATTTGCTTTTCTTAATCTACGTCATGCTCGCTGACAAGATCAAGGATTGCTTTAAGTGGCTTCATTTTTTTAGAGATTCAGATAGGAGCTATGGCTTATCATATGTTTTTATTAAGCATTATCCTATGTTATTAATCTACTTCATGCTCGTTGCGGGCTCTTTTATAGTCATTAAAGCAATCAACATGAAGAAAGGAGGGCCTCGATCTGCTCTTTTTGCTCTGTGCATGAAACAACAGTGGCCAAAGCCGGGCTTTAAAATAACAGAAACTCAGTCAAGGTTAGTCCATAACCAAATCCTACAAATCTACTACAAAATTGTGTTTTAATTTTTATTATTTTGGCCTCACAACCGTCTTTCTTCCCATAGAACTCCAATCACATTTGGTGAAAGCTCAACCAAGTACTTCAACAGTTTTGTCGCACAAGTAACCTTGCACATACCCAACTCCGGCGCCATTGAATGCACAGGAGATGCTAGACCTGACAAGGGGAGTTCAGAAGATTCTGCAGCCGTCGTCTTGTTTCAAGAGCTTCAACGGCAGGGAAGAGTTGTAATTGGTGGGTGATAAGATAACAAATCTTTTTCCGGCACGTTTCATAATTTAAGAATCGGAGGGTTTAATAATTTTCGAATCCACCATCCCAGTTATCTTTGTTCATATGGAGCAGATGGGATCTGGCATTGCCATGAATCCATGGAGCATGGTTAATCTCAATGTAAGTAGATTAACATCACCCGGAAAAAAAACTGTAAATTATGTGTGCCTTCACCCCCCTTTTACTCTCCTTTCTCTTACTTCATGTACTTAGTTTTTATCTTATTTTATGTTACTTATATTTCGGGTTAGTCAGATGCTTGAAGATGAAATTACTTTTTACCGGCTTACTAAATTACGGCATGAACGCTGTCTTAACCAACTGACCAGACATAGTATCAAGTAATCTTTGAATTCCGACATGTCGGGTATCGACCCTTTTTATAAAGTAAAAGCAACCAAGGTAATGAAACTTGGTGTTTTGGGATAAATATATATCAATTCATATGTTCTTCTTTGGTAAAAACTACAAACGTGGGCGAAATTTACTCATCCAAAACTTGTTATGCACACAAATTTTATACATTTGAAGTAGCTATATTCTCGTATAATCCTATATTATTAGCGCTCCAAAAATCTATTAATAAAAACGACAAAAGTTAAGAAATGATGGCCTTGAACCTTAGTTTGAGCTCCTTCAAGACTTGAAACACGTGAGGGGAAGATGACTTTAGGCTCTAATTAACAGCTCATACACATTGCCGTTGTTCTCTCCGTTGACGCGCTTCAACATTTCAAAACTTTTACGACTGCCTAGAAAGTCAATCCGCCTAAAAATTGCA
>JAOTRO020000006.1:44265-68334 GCA_028566515.2 Pyracantha coccinea | reverse complement strand
TTTAAGGTAATAGAAGAGTAAGATTCATGAGAGAACAAAGATCAACATCAACAGAAACCAACAGAGGTAACAAGGAGAGAGCAAGGAAACGAAAAGCACAAAACGCAAAACAATCGAACGGAAATTAGCGGAGAAAGAGTGAAAAGAAAAGAGAGAAGGGTAAATTTTTAGTTATGGTTGAAATACATATGGTATATCACGTATTTTTATGCAAATGGTGAAAATTTTTAATTTTTAAGTTATTAACTTTTTAATACACACAACTCACCATTTACATAGAAACACATTGTGTACTATCTCGCGTGGCCATACTAAAAAATCTCTCGAGAAGAAGCTAGAAGACGCAGCTATGGTCGACAGGTGAAGCGGAAGGCATAACCGCATTTTCATTGTAGAAAAGCTGAAATAAAGCACAGCCAAATAAAAATTTGGAGAGCATTTTCGTCATTTTACTGTCATAAAACAGTAACATTATATTTGGATTTTAGTAGATATAAATTTATCGAGTGCTAATAAAACAACCCTTTAAAGATTTTATCTATCTCATTTTCTTTAACCATGCACCCGCCCTCGAATTTTCAATTAATGGAGCCTATTAATATATTATATCAAATTCAAAGAAAATAACCAGACTGACAAACAAAAAATAAATAAAATAACCAGACTGACAAACAAAAAATAAATAAAATAACCAGACCTTAGCAGTCTGTCTGGATCCGTAAAAAATACTCGCAATTTGCTTTAAAGTCGGAAATCTAGAACGGAAAAGCAATTTTTTCCACTATATGCAGATGGAGAAGAATTTACATATATGCATGATAGGAGTACACAATTTTGTTTCTAACCGAACTAAATCGAAATGTTTTCTCCACCATATGCAGCCGGAGGAGAATTTACATATATAACACACAATAATGTTATCCTAAATTATTCAAGCAATGATATTTTATTCCTCTTGAAATACCTCTTAGATTCTTACCAAAGCATTTCACACCAAATTATTGTAATGTTTTATCGACGAGGTAAGTTGATCTTTGGTTTTGATGTCTAGTTCCAAATTTCCATTCATTTTTCTTTACAGAAAGTCAAAAAACCTGAAATTGAATGGATGGCTCATTCAAAATTCAGTATTCATAATAGATAAATAACAAAAAGAAAGGCAAAAACAATCTATAAGAACAACGGCCAGCAGCTTATCAACCCACCAACCCAAGCCATATATCTCAAAACATGGCAATGTATAATCAAGAGAGAATATATACCAGAACTCGGAGCTCTTGAGGAAGCAAATAAATGGCCAAAAAGAAAGAAGAAAAGGATTTAGACTTTTTGTGTAATTGGAGAAAAGCTGATCCAGTATTCCCAGTGTTCTGGATAAAACTTTCGGGCGAATAGAAAACAAGGTCGCTTCATCCCGTTCCACAAGCACTGTGTGGTCAGCATTTGCTTCTGCAGCAAGTAAACGCGAACCAGTCAACAATAGTAGAAGGGTCGTCAAATTTATTCACCAAATAACGTAGCAAATGATATAATATGAAATATCTTAAGGCCTTGATAGTTCATCGATTCCTTGCATTTACATACACAGGTAACACAATATTAGACAGAAAAATGATACGCTAAATGTAAGCGAGAGCCTACTTCGATCTCTTTCACACGAAGGGTATCTAGACGTCATTTTCTCAAGGAAGTTTCTTTTTCGGGGAGTTAGTGAAGAAGTCTCCATTTATCCCAAGGAGATTTTCCTAGTTTAAATCTTACAAAGGAGAGTGTGTTGTCTCCTTAAATTAAAGAATAATTAAAGGAGGAAGATTCATAGTCAGGTGCAATAGAGCAAGATTATTGTATCTTGCAAATTTTGGAAAAACGACGTCGTTTAGAGTCTAGTGGTTATCAATTGAGACTCCGAGAGCTGACTTGTCAAAGGCTTTCATTTTCATCATCCGAGTCCTGCTCCTACCTTTTGAAGAGGTACGAGAATCTGGGAAAACACCCTTTGTGCGTCCAAATATACTAGAAGATTATAGCAAAAAAAAAAAATGAGGAAGGGTAAGGGTAAGAATGTGTTTAATATAGCACCAAACCAAATATTTTTCCTTACATGGTGCAAATCACAGCTCAGTACACACATTAAGCTACGGTATGTACGCGCATTAAACTCTATGATTCATATATGTCAAATTTAGGAGCAAAATGTGTAAATAATTCTTGTTTAGTTCTAAAAGTAATGACAAAGCTAGTTACAGAGTCGTTGAAGATCAAGTCAACTTGCGGGTAGTACTACTGCTCGGTGGATTCTTCATCATCTGGCGGCATGGCATCTTCTCGGATGAACCGAAGGAAAGCCAAGCACGAAGAATAAAATGATAATTAACCAAGGCAAGTTGTGCTGTTAGGGTTGTGTTTTTGTGAAGGTCCAGCATCGGAACCATTGACAATAACAAGCACAGCGCTGCAAACGCTGCTAGTAGTAGTACTATACTATTGAAACCATCTTACGGAGGGTGGAGCTGTTTCGCCTTTGCATTTGGTGGTAAAGCAGATATAAAAGCCCAAAAAAGCTAGGTTTTGCAGACTACTTTATTAGTTTCATAACCTTAACCTACGTACTAACCTAGCATCGGTGCAATACAAAACCACCGTTGGGGTGGGATTAAGGTTGTCAAAAGAAATAACGCAAATAATTAATCTGAATAAATCATCAAGATAACGAACAATGAAATTTGCAAGCTAAATGAAAAAGGATTTAGACTTTTGTGCAAACTAAATCATGTGTCACCAATAAGAAATGAGTCATATTAATATTATTTTCAGTTTATGGAGTCCTATTAATATTATTTTATTATAGGAGTTTTTTAACTTTAATCTTTGAACAAGATTAAATTTAATGAAAACGTGATGTTAGATTACATATTATTATATCAAATTCAAAGAAAATAACCACACACGCACAAAAAAGAAAAAGAAAAAAAAAAGAAAACAACCGGACCTTAGCACTCTATTTGGATAAAAGAAACTCGGAACTTGCTTTAAAGTCGGAAATCTAGGACGGAAAAGCAATTTTTTTCCACCATATGCAGCCGGAGAAGAATTTACATATATACATGATAGGAGAACACAGTTTTGTTTCTAAACCGAACAAAATCGAAATGTTTTCTCCACTATATGCTGCTGGAGAAGAATTTAAATATATACAGCAGGACACACAATAGTGTTATCCTAAATTAATCACACAATAACATTTTATTCCTTTCGAAATACCTCTCTGATTCTTACCAAAACATTTCACTTCAAATTATTGGTGTACTGTTTTATCGATCGACGAGGTAAGTTGATTTTTGGTTTTGGATGTCAATAATTCCAAATTTCCATTCATTTTTCTTTACAGAAAGTCAAAAAACCTGAAATTGAATGGATGGGTCATTCAAAATTCAGTAATTTAAATTACATAAATAACAAAAAGACAGGAAAAAACAATCTACAAGAACAACGGCCAGCAGCCTATCAACCCACCAACCTAAGCCGTATATCTCAAAACATGGCAATGTATATAATCAAGAGAGAGATATACCAGAACTTGGAGTTTTTGAGGAAGCAACTGAATGGCCAAAAAACAAAGAGAAAAAGGATTTAGACTTTTGTGTAATTGGAGAAAAGCTGAACCAGTTTCCCCAGTGTTTCTGGATAAAACTTTCGGGCAAATAGAAAACACGGTCGCTTCATCCCGTTCCACAAGCACGGAGTGGTCAGCATTTGCTTCTGCAGCAAGTAAACGCGAACCAGTCAACAATAGTAGAAGAGTCGTCAAATTTATTCACCAAATGACATAGCAGGTGATATGATATGATATCATATTAGAATTGGTGACCGTAGCATTACTATGTATGGTTACGACTGGAAGGGTTCTTTGAGATTGTACCTTGTCTTCGCTTGTAATGTGCGTGCTTTCAGCAATGGACTGAAATGGATGAGAAAATATTGATACATGAGAGAGACGTGAAATGAAGAAAACGAAGTGAGGGTTAAATAAAATGGACTTCCCTGGACCATACCGTGATGTTCCTAAGGAGGTCATAAGTAACATCCTGAGTTCTGAACGCTCTCGGATGCCACTTTCCTTCAGACCAATCGACATATGTTACGGACCAGTTCGCGAGTCCACCAGGATCTTTCATCTGAAAGGCATAAATGGTAAAAGAAAAAGATAAATGGTAGCAGCAAAGATATAATGAAGAGGGTGAAATGCAGTTTGAACTGCAACGAAACAAAGAAGGTTTGATATGCTAACATTAAAGAAGGTTGGCAAGTAATGCTCGTCCGAATAGCAGTTGCGCCCATCCATGTTTGGCTGAGAAAGTAAAAAAACATCATCAGCAAGAGATTGGAAGGAAGTTTTTTTCATGAACGTTGACAAAAGCACATCATAACAAAGAAGAGATTTACCCTGCAGTAAAGCTTGAACTTTGTATAGTATAGACTGTCTGCCATCATGACAATTGCGTGTAGCCGCTTCATAGAGAACCACTGCAATAGAAATGTCGGTTAAATCCAACCATATATGAACTGCGTTTGCACAAATCTACATCTGATCGATGAGCATGTTTTATACCAATACTCCTCTTGTTGATCCAAAGTTTCGTCAATATAAACCAATAAAGGTGAACAAAAACAACAAACCAATCCAAACATTGCAATCATTCGTACACTTAGGCAAGAAAGATAGGGGAGAGGAGCTCAGGTGACTTAGAAGGAACAGGTGAAAAGATTTTATAAATCAGAAATGTACTCATAGCAACTGATCTTACAGAAGTTTAATTCACTGTAAGAGACATATTTACACAGATGATTTGAAACTGTTTCCAGAGCTATGTGTCTTACGCAGAAGTTCCAACCCAAATAAGTAATGTCAAAGTTTTTTTGCAAAGTATATGCTGAATTACCTGTGAACCCTTCCGGAAATCCCTCTTTTCAACTTCAGGCAACATATGTTCTGAATACCGGCCAGTTCCATGTGGACCAGGATCCATGAAACTAGACAGAGAGCAAAGTAGATGTAATAAGAAAGTCCCAATTATAAGTACACCAGAATAAGAGCTTACAAATAAGTAGCGGGAAAGAATTTTGAGAATCGCATCAGTTTTTCTTTCCTAGAATATAGTTTGCTTACCAATCGATAAAGCTGACGTTGGTGTACATGAGATAGTTATATACATAATCGAAGTTATGCAGTGGTATGCAACTGAAACAAAACACGTAGAACGGAATCAATGAAAGAAGTAGCAAATTTCCAACATAGAACCTCAGTGAAAATGTTCACAATTGTAAAAGTTGTTTATGCAATGACCTATCAGACAGCAAAACAAAATGTTGGTTGTCTGGGTCTAAAAGTGCATTTGCCAAAAGTCTCTTTTCTGCCTCAACCATCGAGAATTTTCCCCAAACGACCTGAGAATTTATTATTAATGGCATCTTTAAAGAAAACCATGTGTATTGGTCAGTGAAAAAAAAAAAAAACTGAACTGTAAGCATTCTCAGAGAGGCTATGCGTACCTGTTCACTATGTATGTCTCTGTCAGCAAAATACCGGCTCACATGTACTGGCTTTTGCTTTGATGCATGTACATAAACGGTAAATTTGTCTTCGTGGCCCTAGAAACCATGTCATTTTTGTTAGACATTGAACTTTACTTTAGTATGTATCCTTTATATACTTTAGGCTTATCTTTAACATGGCCTGAGGTCTTAATTCCAGTTCTCACTACTAATTAAACAACTCAACTTTCATCAACTTCGAGTATGTTACGGGACGTTTACCAGAGACACATAAAGTAGCTATACCTTAGAAAAAGACACACACATGTATAGATTTAGCTATACATAACAAAACATCTCGGCAACTAATGTTAGCAGATATATTCCACACCAAGCTTATATAAATGGAGATTCGAGAGGTGGTAATAGATTAAGATGAATTGGTGTTGTTTTGTCTCCACAGAAACAAGGTGTTGAAAACTACAAGCACATGTTTATCCTATCTGTTTATATATATATGTTTTCGATAAATCCCGTAACATACTAAGAGATCAAAAGCAACTACCATTTCCTGAGGCGATCTAAAGACCGGTCCCAATTTGACAGTAATTCTAACTGGATAAACCGAAACTATAGTCACATGAGATAACACTGCAGAGCCGAGCATTAACTCCACCAAATTACTTAAGCATTTTAGTTACTAAACCTCTGCTATTAGTACTTCTCAGTCATGGCTGCCATAGGAAATGCCTAATATTGTAGAATTAGACTACTAAATTTCTGAATGTAGTTCAACAAATACATCTATCCATACAATTCTTTTATAAATGCATGAAAGGAAAAAAAAAACCTAAACCTGATGAAATCAAAATGGATAATAAAAGGGGAATAAAAAGTAAAGAAAAGCATAGAGCCATAGCCTTACTTGGAAGAAATTCTCCCACAACTCCTCGAAAGGTAAAGTTCCGGGAGTCAAAAACATGAAAGCAATTTTCGGGTTCTTCGATTGAAGAGGATGCGTCTTGAGAATTTCCCTAACTACAACCTCTGACGCAGTCTCATCATCGGTCAGCTCCCTCGCAGGGCCTGGAGGAGTCCTTCCAAACATACTGCAACCACCAGAAGAAAACAGATAGCAGGCGGCAGAGTTTTTCAGAGGGTAGAAGTAGGCAAGGATCAGAAAAACACAGATGAACGAAACCAATGCAATAATCCATGTTGGTCTTCTCAACGCTGGACGCGGCCTTGACTTAGACATGATCATGATATCTTTCATCAGCTGCGGCCGCCATGCTAATGACTTTTTCATCTGGACCGAAGGCAACACAGAACCTCTCATTCAGTCCGTTTTTCACATTCTTCGCTTTATTTCCCCTTGCGCTCAATGTAAACTAAGAAGCTGCTGTAACTTGCAACACAAATAACATCATTTCGAACGCATTGTTGGATCAAACAACAAAAAAGAAAACAACTTCTCACAATTTAACGAATACCCTTTTGAGAAAAACCCCCAAAAGCATCACATTTCGACACATTTCATCAAACATTGATTCATCAAAATTTGGATGCGAGTGAAAACACAGAGAAAAGCCACAAACTTTGAAAACATAACGCAAAGATCGAACCTATATGATAATCCTGGAAACGATAAATGGTGGGGGTGGCGAAGAAAAAAGGAAGAATCTTGACGGGTGAGAGAAATATAAACCTGGGTGTGGTGAGGAAATTTGCTTCAATCAGTCAAAATTGTTTCAAATGCAGGTGCAGGTGATGTTTCAGCTTGTCAGAGGGGAAGCCGATTCGGCGTGGGGAGAAGTATGAGGCGATGGGAAATGGCGATGTGAGGCTTTGTGAGTATATGGTAAAAGGGGGAGGGTGTGAATCTCTGGTTCTGGACAATTGAGGGAATTGGATGGTTTTTGGGCGATGAACACTTCAGCCAGTGAATTATGGCAACTTTCCCACGTAATATTAAATGATTTTTTTTTATTAATTAGGGGTTAAGCAAAATTAGGGAAAGCTTTTAGCTGTCCATTCTATAAATCTATAATATTGTCAAATATTATCCCAAAATGTGTACGGATATATTGTCAATTTCGTTTCATTACCCTCTCAAAACCAATCAGAATCTTTACCACAATGTGTTTGGAAAATGCTCAAATTAGGGGCACCAATTCTCGTAGAATTTTTTTAGAGTGCCTGAGATTCAAGTGAGGTACTCCACGTATCATAAATTAATAAGTAGAGGATCACATGAATAAGTAGTGAGCAATTGGGATAATAGTTGGTAGGTAATACTACTCAAATGGATTAATGCTCACACCAGAGTCCATGGTATGATTTTAGTGCAGATAGTTGTTGGTGAATGTAATGCTAATTGTTGTAATTAAATGACAATAACTTAATTGTGTGTGTGTATATATATATGTTGTATGTATGTATGCTTGACATAATTAGTTTGGGAGTTACATGTGCTAATTCCATTAAAAGTTTAGCATAATTGAGTAATTAATTCATTATCCTTCAATCTAACAATTAGTAAGTGAAAGGTCCTAAATTCGATTTTCGTCAAAACCGAAATTGAACCATATTATTATGGCTCGCCCATTGTGAGGTTTAGTCCACTCTTTCATCCCTTAGTATAAATAATATCGCTTGTTCAAAAAAAAAAAAAACCAAAATCATGTATGTTATAATGTAGTTAAACAATTACTAAAACTAAATAGAATTATGATGACATTGACATCCAAATATAACCAATTAATCAGATGTCATGTTTTTGTTTCAAAAGAAGAACGAAAGTTTTATTCGAAAACTCAAACTCAAGCACAAGATGAATAATTTTTTTCTTCTAAAAAAAAAACGATAGTGGTTTTATTTATCAATAAAGAATCATACAATTCTTAAGAAAACCATCCTCAAAATACTTTAGAGTCTCCTCAAATCAACAACTGATAAAATTGAAAATAAGACCAACTTGATCATACTATGTGCCGTTATATTGACGATTCTACAAATATGACTGACTTTAGCACAAGAGAAGCACACAATATTATGCATTCTTGTAAGAATGCGAGATTATTTTTCAGTAAAGAAAAAACAAAAAAGAGTAAGAAGGCGGGATATATATAAGGGTGTGATATCCACATACCTCATTTTACTTCTCATACATCTTTTTAATTTTTGACCGTCAGATCACATAAATTGAAGAATATCAATAGACAAAAATTATCAGGCAAAGAATGAAAAATTGTTGGAACGCTGACCAATTAGATAAGGCAAAGAAATAAACCCCTCATACGTGGCATCACCCCCCACCAATAGCCAAACCCAAACCGGCCCCAGCTCGATTCGCATTGCCTACGTGGCACCACCTCGCCCATCATCAGATAAGAGATAGCTGTGTAGTCACTTCCTCCATTTTGCCCATTCGAAGCTCAGAGCTTACCTTCCATGGCCGCTGCCGTAGCCTCATCACTAGCCCTGTCAGCCTCCACCTTCAGAGGAGGCGCCGATCCCTCGAAACCCAAATTCCTCAACCTTTACTCAAAGCCCACAAATTTGGCTTTGACCGTTTCACCCCAATCTCACAGTCGTCGGCGCAACACGTTGAGAATATTGGCCTCTGTTTCCGTCTCCGATCCTGGAGTTCGTACGGGTCCCGAAGAGCTCTCTGCGTCTATTCTTTCCAAGGTACGGCCTTCGCCCATCCCATATTTTAGTTTGTTTCTAATTTATTTAGTTTTGGATTCGTAATTTTTGTTTGGTAGCTGAGAAAATGTGATCCTATGTTTTACTTTGATGTTTATGTGATTTTTTGTTTGGTTGCTGAAAAAATGTGATCCTATCTTTTAGTGTTTTTTCTGTTTTTTGTGATTTTGGGTTCGTTATTTGTTGTTTGGTAGCTGAGAAAATGTGATCCCATATTTTAGTTTTTTCTGTTTTTGTAATATTGGGTTTGTAAGTTTTTGTTTGGTAGCTGAGAAAATGTGTTGTTTACATAGATTCCGATATTGGGACAGTAACTTAGCTGAGAAAATTTCGTACTTTACCTTCTTGGATTGCTTCTTTGCTTTGAAATTGATATTAGTTTCTCGGTTTCCATGCTTTTGCTATGGAAAATTTGCAGGCTTATATTTGCAGATTAATATGATAGTATTTGCAGTTTGATTAGGGGGAGTTATGCAAAGTTCTTGAATATTTGGCTCATGAAATGTGAATTATGATAATTAGGTGACGAATTCGGATAGAGGAGTTTTGCTGGAAGAGGAACAACAAAAAGAGGTAGCTAAGGAGGCTGAAGAATTGCAGAACTACTGTGTTAGCGAGCCAGTGAAATGCCCTCTCATTTTCGGAGGTAAATCCCGTTAAGGTGTGAACTTTATTTCTTGAGATGTACATCACATCCTAAATTTTGCGTAGGAATACTTTCCTTTCTTACTAGCCACAATTCCTTGAATAAAGCCTTGATTTTTTCATCATGTCGAGGGATTGCGTTCCACCTATGTCATCGTAGTTTCATCGAAACCAGATTATCCAGCTCTCAAATCGTTACAGAAATCGTGTACGACCATTTGTTCAGTGCTAACACATGACATGCATTTCTCTGTTATTGTTGTTGGTGGTCATAGACTCATATGATGAGTTAATCTAGTGCTTTCAGACTGGGATGTGGTGTACTGTTCAGTGCCAACATCACCCGGGGGTGGCTACAGAAGTACGTTGGGGCGCCTTTTCTTAAAAACAAAGGAGATGATTCAAGTTATTGAAGCTCCTGACATTGTCAAGAACAAAGTCTCCTTCTCCATTTTTGGGTTCTTGGATGGAGAAGTCTCTTTAACAGGTAGGCTGCCGAGGTTCTCTACGTTCACGTAAAACCAATGTCTGAAGTTTTTCTTGATTTTTTTTTCGTCACATTATCAAACACTACTCTTTTGGTAAGACTGTCATACATTCTACTTGATTCACGCACTGCTCTTTTCTTTTTTACATCATGTGTTAACTTCTCGTATCTGCATGAGCAGGAAAGTTGAAGGCTCTGGATGATAAGTGGATCCAAGTTATATTTGAGCCCCCGGAACTGAAGGTTGGAGCCTTGGATTTCAGATATGGCGGTGAAAGCGAGGTTAAACTCCAGATTACATACATAGATGACAAGGTCAGGTTGGGGAAGGGCTCTAAAGGCTCTCTATTTGTTTTCCGGAGACGCGGTAGTTCCACCTAAAAAGACTATCGGTAGGCAAGAACCGTCCTCCCTCTCAAATGTAACGCTTCAGCGCTGTGCATCTCATCATCTTAACTTTCTAAGATTATCCATGTTACAAGTGTGTTTAGTTTTCATCTTTGCGTGATGGTTGAACATAAGGTCTAATGATCTTTCAGGTTTACATAGTTATTGTGCAACGATGGTTTTATTTGATAGCTTTTGATATTTTGTTCCACTGATAAAAGGAACGATAGCGAATGACGCATTTGGTTAGAGTCGTCATGCTTACATGGAACTGAATTCTGCTGCTGTCCTTTTGGCTCGGTTAGAGGGCGATTTAGGTACTGGACTTTATAACCTTCGTGAATCTCCGAGTGATTTAGTTAGCTTGTTTTTCGGATCAAGCGATAATCTACACTAATCTGCATTGACATAGAGTGGCAAGAGTTTGAACTCATAAAGCCATAGGTCGAAAAAAACTAAACACTTTCTTGAGGCCCAAGCAATAGAACACAATTCCAAGAATAACAAAGTTTTATATCCACCTGATGGACAAAAATGAAGAACACGAGGCCGTTGTTAACCAGGGCCTACTTTAGGAATGTCATAATGCTCACTCAGATTAGCCAGATACTGATTGAATTCCTGAACCCGATCGCGGTGAGATTTTCGAGCAATCTTGGAAAACCTCTGGCGTTGAATCCTCTCTGCCTGCTCGAGGTACCGCCTCTCCGCCGGTGTCTGATGGCCATAAGCAGAAGCAGCAGCCTGCGTGGTGCCAATGCCGCCTTCGTTCTCAGCATCATCTGTCACTGCTTCTCCTCCTACCACCCTCCAAACACACAAAAATTCAATTCTCCATTAGCAAAACCAGAATCACAACCTCTTAAATCCCAATATCGTTCAGGGGTTGTTTGGTATTCAAAAACATTAAAAAAATTGAATCCAGGACGTTTACCAAACCAACTCTTAATTTTTAAAATCTAAATCTCACATTAACGATTAAAATTTTCCGCTCTGCATTCAAGTTCGATTGAATCCATGCTCCGTAAATTAGAGTAGCTTAAAGTATCGATTTGTCATAATTCCGCTCTGCGGATTACAGAATATTTTATAGTTTATACAGTAGATTTAGGAAACAATAATATAAAATTAAAATAAAAAAGATGGAAGGACATGAACCAACCTGTGGAGGCCTCAGACAATTGGTGATAAAATGCGCTCTGTTTCTTCTTCTTTTTCCTTGAAATCGCACCGCCTTTGACGTCCAAGGCTTTGCCTTTCAGCTTCAACTTCCCTACAACCACGTTATCGAATGCAGACATTTTGATTTGATCAATCGGTAGTCGAAATTCTGTGGGATACGGCAAATATATGCAGGGCAGTATGTTCCAGAAACTCCGCGATTTCTCTCTCGTCTTCCCCAACCGAGCCTCTGCGCAGAAAACGGGTATGGGAATGTATCAATTGGTTTGGGCCCATTGGTATTAATGGGCCTCACTTCTTATGCTCATACCCTGCTCGTTTTATCAGCAACCTAGAAACTCGATTCTCCTCCAACCCATCCAACAAATAGAAAAGAAAAAGAAAAAAAAACCAGAAGAGGTTCTCCCCTGCTCGTTCTATCAGCAACCCAGAAACTTGATTCTGCGTCTTCTAGAGAGAGAGAAGAGAGAGTTTCCGTGTTTTAGTTCCGTTGGTGACCCTTTCTGGTGGGCACTGCCCAGTTGGATTTTTCAAGCTCAAGGTTGGTATTTTATCTAAGAATTTGGTGTCAAAATTTGGTATTTTCCATACCCAATTGCTAGTTTTGAACTTTTTAGCAAGACTTCTACAGTAATTACTTGCAGCTATTTGATAAATTTTGGTCCTGAGATGTGTAGAATCTGTGCATGAATGCAGGATGCCATGATTTTATCTCTCCTTTTTGTCTTGAATCATTGCATGGACTAAACAATGGAAATGTTCACATTTCTCTGTAGAATTTGTAATGCAATTGCAGTGTCCCTTTTTCGTGTTTTCGTTCTCATGGTGGTTTTTTGTACAATTGTTGGAGTCACAAGTAGTTTTCTTTGTCTTTCTTTCAGTTGAAATGGTTGTCATGCTTAGTGCCCGTCTCCACATCGTTACCTCTGCTCTTCCTTCAGGTTATATTTATCTCGAAAGCCTTGCAGCTACATTTATATTCTTCGTTAATCGTTATCTTATCTCAAACTTTGTCGATTTGTGAACTTGATTTTGCTTAAACTTTTCAGGTAGAGATTGTAAATACACAGGTCAAGCAGTGGTAAGGTCTCTCCAGCTCTTAGTATAGTCTTTCTTACAACGTACGTACTTTTACGTATTGATTTATGCATATAAAGCGGTGAACCAGATGCCTGCTACAGGCCAAGCAGCTGGGAAGAAATGTAAGGAGCGAGAATGGGTTTATCATAGTTAAATTTGTTGCATAGCAAAACAATCGGTTTTGTCTCCTGAACAAACTATCCATGTCTGACTTTTGTGATCCCACAATCCATCTTTTGTTTCAGCGAGGATTTATCAGTTTGATCAATGATCTTGATTTTGTCGAATCCTTTTTAGTACTTCGTTAATTTTGTTTACATTTGTGTTCGGTTGAACCCACTTATCGTGTTAGAAATGAAGTATCAGTTTGCTTTATCATTTTGATTGTGTCAATCTTTCGAGCAATTGCCTTCTGTGTTTTGCATTATAAATTGGCAACAGATCATGACACCTGTTGGACCTCGAGTTACTAGGTTTTCTTTCTGATTTTAAGTGTTTTTGATTTTGGGCAGAGAGCACTTCCTATACGCATAATATCAGTAGGGAAGAAGAGATCACAAGGTGTACAACTCGTAGTGGATGAGTACATTGAAAAGCTTAAGCTCTACTGCAGCGTTGATGATGTTCACATACGGAACAACCCTAAAAACGCACAGTACTGGCCTTCTTATTTGATCTATGTCATCATAATCTTTGTACTTAACCTGAATAGATACATGTTTTTCCTGCAATTATGGATATCGGACACATGAAGGAAATGTTCACATTGTGGGTTTACGGATCATATCTTATGTTTACAGCTCAGATTAGTTACCTTTTGTGTAGTGATTCGAAGGCTCAGGTTGATCATGAAGACAGTGCTGTCATGGACCTTATAAGGTCCGATGATTGGGTACAGTCTGAGCACCCTTTGCTTAGATCATTATGCGGACTCAATTGTATTATCAAAGGCTCAAAGATGTTGTACTTGTTTCTATATTTTCATTTTGTAATCTTGTGCTTGTAGGTTGTGCTGTTGGATGAGCGTGGGAAAGACATAGGGTCGGAGCAGATGGCAGAGTTGGTGGGGGATGCAGGGAATACAGTACGAATGATATCTCATTTAGTATTTTCAAGAATGATTTTTCGAATTCTTCCACTTATGTATTTATGTTGCTGAAAAGAAGAGGTAAAGTTGAGTATAATAACTTAGGAACTTCTTCCTGTTGGTAATACTTTGTTTTCCTTTCTGTAGGGAGCTTCAAGACTATCCTTCTGCGTCGGTGGACCTTATGGCCATGGAAAACGATTGCGAGAACGTGCTGATGTTTCTATCAAGTTGTCTTCTATGGTTTTAAACCATCAAATTGCATTAGTTGTTGTTGTAGAACAACTTTATAGGTAAGAATACTTTGTTCTGCTAGCTTCTATGGGTTTAAACCATCAAATAAGTAAATAACGCATGCTTAACCGTTGACTTCAGGTCATGGACTATTCTGAAAGGACAGAACTATCATCGGTAGCCTTTCATTTACTGGTCTGAACAGTGAACAATACCATCAGGTATTCCTTTTCTTTTTTATTACTACCTTTTTTTATTTATTTATGTATACTACTGATGGTTTGGATAGAGGGACTTGACAATGACTTGTTGCATTACATCTGAGATTACATTAAAAAGACATTTTGAAAGTCCTTTGTTTCTTGTTGTAGTGCATTTGTAATGTTTTGTTAATCGATTTGTAGTGCTTGAGAACATTTTAGTGCTCTTTTAAGGCATGTTTAACAATTGACTCGAAAGTTCTTCGGTACTTTGAAAGACCCTCATCCAAACATAGGGTTAACAAACCTTGTGTACGTATAGTAAGTGTTAGGGGAGTAATTTCTGCACTCCCCTTTTCACCTTCTTCACCCCCTCTCCTTAATGTCCCTTTGATTCTTCTTTGATTTATTCGATCTAATGGTTTGGAATAAAAAAAAAGGGGAGTGTAGAAATCACTCTGCTAAGCGTGCTAGAACATAAGAAATGCGAGACCAGTTTTATAAGTTACAAAGATGCCAAAAATAATGCGATGATGATAAGAATTTGACGTTGAATGCTGTGAATCAAAGAACAGAGTTACAAGAAATCTTGGAAGATTATACAGATGAATCTTGTCAGCAAGTTAAGATACGTAGAGAATAATGCAAAACAAAGGCCACTGACTCGTGAGTTTGGATTACCTTTGTCCTTGTAGAGTGGCCAATGTTGTGGGATTTTCTTCCCTTCTGCCTCAGGTATTGTAGTAAGCAAATTGGGAGATCACGAGCAATCGAGGGTAGCTCCCAAAAGTTGCTATTTAATATGTGATGCCATTCCTCAGAAACAGTGTGCCTTAAGAGATCACCCCCGCCCCCAACAAAGTGCTTTTGCAATTACAGGCAAACCATGGCACCTACGCTCTGCAGTTTGGTTGTCAAGTTCTTCAATGTTTCGTTACTGACTCAATAACGGTTTTAGTGACCCTCGTGGCATTGAAATCTTCGGAAACATAAACCCGAACTCGAAGATCAAATTACTGTTTCACTTCACCATTGTTGTAAAGGAGTTGAGCGAGGGTCGTCTTACCAATCCCGACCATTCCTTCGATGGTCGTTAGATAACTTTAGTCTCGTTAACTCTTCTCTATCTTTCATTTGGAGCATGAATAATTTGCCAAATATGTTCTCAGCCCCTCCTATAAGCATCATGGTTTTTTCCTCTCCGCCCCTAGTGAGCGTTGGCTGATTCCGCCCCTGGATCATATTGTTTCCTCCTAAAATTTTTGGATCGGATTAAAAAAATTAATTTAGAATTTTTGAAATTGGATGAATTTTAAAATTTTCAGAGCATAATTTGGAAATTCATGTATTTTACAAGGTCTTCGATATTTCAAATTATTTTGTGTGTGCAATTTCTTGATTTTTCTTAATACTTGGTATACATGAACCCAATTTATTTTGTATTATATTATATGTTTATCATTTTAAGTTGAATATTTTGGATATTCTAAAGGACCCCTAAAAGATGATATCATCCACAATTCTACATATGTACCAACTTGGATTGTGGTAAAAAGCAATACTTCATATTTGGGAAATTTGCAAGATCTGTATGTGAAAAAGAGAAATATAACCTCCATATGCGTTAGAGGCACTTTTATGTTTTTAGTTTGGTTTTGCCGGCTTTGCTCTAAATTTTATTTTTATTTAATTTATAATTTGTTTTTCTCTGAACTATAACTCAAGTAATAACAATCCATTTAGATTTCGATCCCTAATTAATACAACTATAAATATATAAATTAGATTTGTAGCAGGAGTTTTTATACAAGGGTCCATTTATTATGTTCCGTACAGAGTCTCTAAGCCGGCCCTGTTATGGGGTGCAAAAGAAAATTGGATTTATCCTGTTTTGATGACTTTTGCTCTAGTGTTGAATATATCTTTTCTTTTCAAAAAAAAAAAAATGGATTTACCCGTAGAATTTATTTAGTTTGCCGCCATAAATACCGGACCCAACGGTAAGTTTGAAAGCAAATCATGTCAGCGTCTCTCTCCCTCCTTTGGCCTCCAAACCTCCACGTTTCAAATCCAACTCTCTGCACACGTGTCAGCAACCCCACTGCTCAAAACTCTCTCTCTCCCTCGAGCTCAAAACCCGGCAATGGCAGATGGCATATCTTCACTCCTCGCTCGCACCCCACTGTCTGAAAAAGCTCATCATTCTCCCATTATTCCCAAATCCAAAACCCACGATTTCAACCCAAAGACTCAATCTTTTCCGACCCATGAGTTCCTCCTCCAGCTCCAAACCCGAATCGCCCGCCCCGGTCTCCCAGGTTCCGGGTCTGGACCCGGTGGAAATGGAGCGAGTTGCGGACCAAACGCTGCAGAGGTACTCGGCCTCCTCCTCTGCCAAGAGAAACGGCGGAGGTGTGGCCGTCGTTTGGTTCAGGAACGACCTCAGAGTGCTGGACAACGAGGCTCTTTACAAAGCTTGGGTTTCGTCCCAGGAGGTTCTGGCTGTCTATTGTGTTGATCCTAGGATTTTTGGTTCTACCCATTACTTTGGTTTTCCCAAAACTGGAGGTACCAATCTTGTTTTGTTGAAATTTACATTATCCGTACACTTTTCATCGGTAATTCCAGTGATCGTCACGCCGACATGTGTTGTTACTAATCCACTTATGTTATATTGTGCATCTGTTTCTTAAAGTTAATAATAGTCTATGTCGATGAATATTAACCATGCAGATTAGGAACATCACGTGTCAATGTGCGTTAATGTCACATGCAAAAATCTCTCCACATTTTAGTTTGGTTTTTCATAATTGTTGGTGTTACAGTGGGCCTTGAATTTTTTTTCTCGATGTTTTGTCTACCTCCAAATTTCCTGGATTATTTTGGTGTTGTATAATCTAAATGGGACATAGAACGTTGCTAACTGAGCATTTCTAAAATGTTGTTGTTTGGCAGCGTTGCGAGCACAATTTCTGATCGAGTGTTTGGCTGACTTGAAGAAGAATCTAATGAAGCGAGGTCTTAACTTGCTAATCCAACATGGGAAGCCCGAGGAGATTCTCCCTGAACTTGCAAAAGCTTTTGGAGCTCACACAGTTAAGTGATTTCAACACTGTTTGATTAGCATAATGAGCTTGTTATGATTTTCCAACTTATTAAAGCAGTAGTGTGTTGGTATGTAATCTAATCCTATTTAGGTATATGCCCAAAAAGAAACTTGCAGTGAGGAGCTAAATGTCGAAAGATTGGTCAGCAAAGGTTTGCAACGAGTGGCGTTGCCATCATCTTCAGTGCAATCCTCTAAGCCCGGTTCTGTGAACAATCCTAAGTTGCAACTTATTTGGGGCACCACTATGTACCATATAGACGACCTCCCGTTTGATTCCAGCAGCTTACCGGACGTGTATACTCAATTTCGCAAGGTATGGAGATTGCTTTCTGGCTGGTTTCAGTTCAATCAATATCCGGGGGAGGTTTTCTGCACTAATTATGTTTGTTGATGATACCTAATTTGCAGTCTGTTGAAGCCAAATGCACGGTTCGTGGCTGCATCAAAATTCCAGCTTCTCTTGGTCCACCCCCTAGTGTTGAAGACTGGGGATGTGTTCCTTCATTAGATCAGTTTGGACTTCAATCTTCAATTGTAAGTTATTCCAATATATACTTACAGCGATACATATAGTCTGATATAGACTCTGAGAATTGAAAATGATCATTTTTCCCTTTTTCCCCCCTCCGTCTCGATGTAGGTAAGTAAAGGAATGAAGTTTGTCGGGGGTGAAAGTGCCGCATTGGGCAGAGTGCACGAGTATTTCTGGAAGAAGGCAAGATAAATTCATTTGTTATGCATATTGATGCTCCAAAAAACTTCCATGTAGTTTCTTTTTATTTTAACACATTCCAACGGAACACTGGTAAGAGTAATTTGGTCGTCTATCTTATTCTCATGAACGTTCACGTGCAGGATTTGGTAAAGATATATAAACACACCAGAAACGGAATGTTAGGACCTGATTATTCAACAAAATTTTCTCCATGGCTTGCTTCAGGAAGCCTTTCTCCCCGTTTCATATATGAAGAGGTTGAAATTCTTGATTATTTTCTTACGTTCATTACATGACGACATGACATTGAGAGAACTTAGACTAATTTTTGCATGGTATCCAATTGATTTCTTAAGGTAAAGAGGTATGAAAAAGAAAGGAAAGCAAATGATTCCACGTACTGGTAATTCTCAATCTCTCCCTCGGTTTCCATGAACTAGAATGCAGTTATTTGGATGAGAAATGGACTGTCACTTTTGTTTATCCCGTTGATTTAATCTTTGTTTAACATGACAGGGTATTGTTTGAACTGATATGGAGGGATTTCTTCAGGTTTCTATCAGCAAAATGCGGGAATTCTCTTTTCCATTTGGGTAAAGATTAAATTCTTATTTGATTGCTTTAATATTCAGTCACGCCAAAGTATAATATTCAATCATGCTGGAGTTTAAGGCCAAAAAAGTTTGTTGCTGTGTAGCACACATGGAGCCACTTATTTTGACGTATCAGTGCAAAGATTTCAATTCTCGCTACTTCTGTTTCATTAGTAGTCGTGTTTTTAACTTTGGTCCCTTTAAAGGTGGCCCGAGAAAGGTGGAGCACAGATGGAGCCAGGAAAAGACTTTATTTGAATCCTGGAGAGATGGTCATACGGGGTACAATACTTTTCCCGACAGTTATAGAATTAATCCTCTATAATCTTAAAAAATGTTAAATCAAGAACTTGTTCTCTACTGGTGTTTGGTTCTCGCTCTGTTGTTGATATACAGAACTTGTTAAACTCTAGGTATCCACTTATAGACGCTAATATGAAAGAGCTGTCGACCACTGGATTCATGTCAAATCGAGGAAGGCAGGTAATTCTAAAGTAAACTGTCACTATTAATGGAATAAAACTTCTTGTATTGATCTCGATGTCATATTTCTCGGGAATATGGGACATAGAAGGTTTACTAATACTTCATCAACTATTGTACAGATTGTATGTTCCTTTCTAGTTCGTGATATGGGCATTGACTGGCGCATGGGAGCTGAGTGGTTCGAGACATGTCTTTTGGATTATGAC
The DNA here is from genome assembly GCA_028566515.2 of Pyracantha coccinea. Taxonomy (NCBI): domain Eukaryota; kingdom Viridiplantae; phylum Streptophyta; class Magnoliopsida; order Rosales; family Rosaceae; genus Pyracantha; species Pyracantha coccinea. The sequence continues at coordinate 48,680 of JAOTRO020000006.1, read as the reverse complement.
CCTTGTTCCAATTATGGGAATTGGACCTATGGAGCAGGTGATTTCACACTCATCTTTTTATTCAATTCAATGTATGCATGCTTCTCTGAAAAGCATAAATATGCCTCCATGTCGACTTTCTTCTTTACCTGCAAGTCACGGAGAATACTTTTACTCGGGATTGTTTAATAAGAGTATGGAATTTTGACGATGTTGAGGAAGATTATATAAGCTAGTAACAAAGGATTCTCTTAACCTTGGAAATGAAGGTTTACTAACCAAATTTTCGTCGTTGGTTCATCCTGTTAAGGTGTTGGAAATGACCCCAGAGAAGATCGTTACTTCAGTATTCCAAAACAAGTGAGTACATTGATCCATTGTCTCCTTTTAATTTCTTAAAACAAGACCCAACTTTGAATGACAAATTGCACAGTGCAAAGTTGTTCACAAATTTTTATAACAACTATGTTTTGGAAGCATCGTACCGAAGATGTGTGTTTTTTGCCTTTTGTAGGCGCAGAATTATGATCCTGATGGCGAGTATGTGGCATATTGGCTTCCGCAATTACGATCGCTTCCGAAAGATAAACGGAACTTTCCCGGAATGGCATATATCAAGCCGGTTGTACCTCTCAAGTTTGGAAATGCCAGTAGTAGGCACCAAAACCAGGACAGGGGCTCGGCTGCTAGAGGCGCAAATTTTGGAGGAAGACAGCCACGGGGGCAAAGGAGATAAATCTGGGAAGAAGGAAGAGAAAAAAAAGTACCATGTAACACTTTATCCAGTTAGAAATAAAGAATTTGGGAAAAAATTCAAAATTTTCTATCTCACAAACTTCGAAATACTTTCTTCCTCTTCATAAACAATATTCGATTTTTTACACACTTATATTGGGAGAGGAGAATTCGAAAGCATGATTCTCGGTATCAGTAAAGGGTCTTAATTTCTTTACAACGATATTCTACTTTATATTAATTTAGTATAATCTTTGTTTATTTGCTTTTAATTTTACGAGTGAGCAGTTGAGATTTATCGCGTAACAAAAAACATGGGGGAGAATAGTAAGCTCCAATGAGATTTTGGGCTTTGACGTCTCAGGCCCATACTGATTTGAGACCCATATTATTCGAGCCTGGTTGGCACTCCGCCCCGCCCCGATCTGTACAGTCGGGGTCTTCAGTCGTCAGCAGAATATGTGCCATTTGGATCCGCTTCCGAAAACTCACGCAGTCCGGAGCTTAACGCCCCTCAGGAGAAAACCAATCCGAGGCAGAGCCAGCCTCAGTCTCAAACCGTCAGTAACGGAGTCAAGGAAGAAGAAGAAGAAGCAGCAGCAGAAGCTACAGAACAAAATACTCCTCACATCGTCTTCTTCCTCAAAATCCTTCAAGTTCTTCACAGAACGCCTCCGATGGCAGTCAGTCCACAATCCCTAATGTTTCACTAATTTAATATATATATATATATATTTTTTATATATCGACAATTGTTGATTTGATTGTTTGTTTGGGTTTTGCAGCTTGTCGTTGCGTGCGGAGAATCGTCGCCGTCCCACTTTGCCCTTCTGAGTTGCTTGAATCGAACCCTCGACTCCATCAAGCACAACATTGCTCGCATTTTTGTCAACATTTTGTGCTGCCAAGCTAGCTAGCAACGCCGGTAACTCATCAGTTTTTTGTCTTACTCATGGTGGGCTGTTTGGTTGCTGAGAATATTGAGTAGAAAAGAGGAAGAAAAAACCTGAAGATTTGATGGAGATGCTTTTATTACTTGCCATTTTCTAGTTATATTCTTGATTTTCTGTTTGGTTGCTGAGAAAAAACTGAGTAGAAAAATGGACATGAAAACTAAGCAGTTAATGCACTGTGTATTAGTTATTACTAGAAACCTTATGGTGCTCTCAAATGTTGGAAATGTAGGGGTAAGGATCTACGTCCAACTACTTTTGAAGATTTCATGAAAAAGTGGGATGAGAATTACCATTTGAGTGCTCAACGTTGGTTTTCAAAGAAGAAGAATTTCGATGGTGAACAAGATCCATACGCAGTTTTCAATGCGTTGGATGCAATGTTGAAGGACAGTTTGGAACGTCTGAAAACAATGAGGTCAGTTTTCAGTCTTTGTAATCTTTAGGATCAAATTCACAATCTTGTTTGATAACTAGGGGACTAGTGCTCAAGGATTGATACATATTTGTACGTCATATTCCATTACATGCTTTTGTTGACTATGTGAAAAATTGCAGGGAAAGCATATCAATGGCAGAGATAGGCTTTATAAGTTGCGCTTCTAAAATTAACTACATGGATCACATGGGCATCATAAGGGTTTTATGCATGGATGGTAAGTTGGGAACAGCCTTTTGGCTTCGGAGAAAAATCATTAAGAAAGGCTTTGTTCCTGATGTTTTGACCCACAATTATCTTTTAAACAGACTCTGTAAAACTGGTCACTTGGGGAAGGGAGATTTGCTAATTAGAGGGATGTTAGAAATGGGCCCTTCTCTCAATTGTGCCACATACAACACATTTATTAAGGGTTATTGCCTTCTTGATGATGTGGATAAAGCTCTTTATCTTTTCTCTACGTTGAGTAACAGTGGTATTAGTCTGAATAGGGTCACCTGCAACATACTTGTACATGCATTGTGCAAGAGAGGTCTTATGGAGAATGCAAAGATGCTTCTTAACAAGATATTAGATGATGATAATGACAAGACAGCATCAGATTTAATTACCTCAACTACACTTATGGATGGTTATCTTAAAAACGGAAATATGGTTCAGGCACTTCGTATTTGGGATGACCTGGTCCAAATGAATACCCAAGTAGATGTCGTTGCATATAATGTTCTCATCAATGGATTTTGTTTGAGTCGAGACATGAACCTTGCTTATGGTTCCCTTTGTGAAATGATTAAAAGAGGATTGCTTCCTAATGTTATTACTTTTAATACACTTATAAGTGGTCTTTGCAAAGAAGGAAAACTAGAGGAGGCTTGCTACGTCCATGAAAGTATGTCAAAAATGGGAGTTATTCCAAATGAAGTTTCATACAAAACAATTGTTCAGGGCCTGTGTATTAAAGGAGAAGCTTTCAGAGCTACAGTTTCTTCTTCGTATGCTAGAGAAGTCAATGGTGCCTGAGCCTCTACTATGGAATTGTATCATCGATTGTTATGGAAGATATGGGGATCTTAGTGCTGCACTCTCTATCAAGGATCATATGTTCGCTTCTGGTGTTCAACCAAATGTGTATACTTACAATGCGTTGATCCACGCACAATTAAAAGGAGGAAACATTGATCGTGCTCTTGCTTTCAAAAAGGAAATGCTTATGTCTGGTCTTTGTCCTGATGTGGTCACTTATAATTTGTTGATAGGTACTGCTTGTAAGTTAGGGCACATTGTTTTTGCATTCCGGTTATATGATGAAATGTTGAGAATAGGATTTGATCCAGATATATTTACTTACACTGCACTAATCAGAGGGCACTGCGTGAGAGGTAACATGAAGGAGGCAGAAGAGCTTTTTATGAAGATACAGGAATCTGGTTTAACTATCGATTACGTTCCATATCGCATACTTTTGAAGGAGTACTGCTAAATTAAGGAGCCTGACATGGCATTTGATGTTTACCAGAAGTGGCCGAGAAGGGGTTGTGAGTTATCCTCCTTAAACTCAGACCGTGCATCGAGCATGTTGGAACATTGCCGTTTTGGCATGCAAGTCAAATTACTTGGATCTAAATCCATAGAATCCATTCTGGTAATGGTAGTTTTCTGCTTGTGGCAAATGGGAATCTTTTGTTTGCTTTTCTAGAAGGTATGTGTTTCTGCCAATGCTCCATTACAATTTGAGTGATACTTTTGTAGGTTTTTGTGTATTTTGGGTAATTATGGTCAATGGAAAGCTGGACAAAGAAGTTTGTGTACTTTTACTAGACTACTAACATTCGAAGACGTATGTCTAGTTGGGTGTTGAGTTAAAACTTGATAGCTTATGTTGGGATGGATAAGAAAGTTCTTGGTCAAGTCTAGTCGTCGTCAGCTCAGGGCTTCAAAATTTATATTTTATAATTTTACGAGTTAAATCATCACTGACTGTTCTTTGCAAAAATCTTACAAGATCAAGGCAGTCTTCTGCTTGACAGTCCTGCTCCCAAAACTTGGGGCCAGATCTGATCTTTCCCTTCATGGAAAGCGGGATGCTTTAAAATACTTCTGAAGATTGGATGGGCCCAACATCCTACAATTTTGACCACCATTATAATTCTTCAAGTTTGGGAGGATATAGATTCCATATAATCCCTTCTGATAATTGGCAGTTTTCTGCTTGTGGAAGAAAAACTTTGCAGGTTGGAAAATTACCGCAAAGTACTAGATTTTTGCGTTAAACTTTTCGCTCTTCATAGTAGAGAGTATATAACATATTG
>JAOTRO020000006.1:12794-23022 GCA_028566515.2 Pyracantha coccinea | reverse complement strand
AACACATAGAGTTGTCCTACTGCTGCTTCGAAGCATTCAAAGTGCTTGCTAGGAATTATTTGGATTTGGATTCACACCAGTTGTTTGAAAGGATTGCTCATTTGTTGGGCGAAGCCAATATGACGCCTGCTGATGTCGCTGAGAACTTGATGCCTAAGTCTGTTATACAGGATGCTGAATCTTGTTTGAAGAAATTGATCGAAGCTCTTGAGGCTGCGAAGGAGGAGGCAAGGGTGAAGGCCGAGGAAGAAGCAAAATCAAAGGCAGAGGAAGAAGCAAAACTGAAGGTAGAGAAAGAAGAAAAAGAGAAAGACCAGTCTGCCAAAAGTTGAAGAGAAATGCAATGGAAAACAAGTTGAAACGCGCGAAGAAAACAGAGTTAGCGCTTGAAGATGAACGAAAGAGAGTGAAATCGTATGTATGAATTTCAACCTTTCTTAAATTGTATTTTGTGGAGTCTCATCAGTGTGTGTTTTTCCTTAATGTGTAATAAGAATCATTTCATGGGGTTGTATAAATTAATGTATGGAACATAAGCGTTTCGATCATCAACGGCATAAGTAACCTGTACCGCAAGTAAAAAATGTCTATTTCTTTGAATAAGTTTAACTAAAGTTACTCTCACCTGTGTTTTATCAAAATATCCTTAGTTAAGTTCTTTCGTATCTTATTAATTTTTTGTTTCTTAAAGTAAAATTTTCTCACTTAACAACTAATTGTATGTTGCAAGAGACTAAGACTGATTGATCCACAGTAGACATACATGATGATGATGGGAGAAATGTGGGTTTGACCGGATGCGGAGATTTGCTAGTGTGATGCTTCATGCTTGTTTATGCAAAATTTCTGCATTTTTTTCCCATCGCTTTCGAGGCATAGAGACTGAATCCGCCAGCCATTGTAGATGATCAGAATGCTTAATATATTCATACAAGTAATCAATGTGGTGCGCTTGTTTACGCTAAATTTTACGTACTTTCCCTTCTCTAAGAAAAAAATTATTTATGTAAAGCTATGAAGTCTACATCATTTCTCAACAAAATTGAGAGGCCAAACGAGAAAGCAAAGTTTATACATGACTCCAGCAAACATGTTTGCTCATATGGGATCCGCAGTTGGCAGTTTGATGTTTGCGTGGGCTATCATCCCACAATACCTTCCTCACAGCCTTCGAAGCCAGCAAGAAATTACTTTAGTCTAAAGTAGGGGGGAGAGTGGCACTGTGCAATTTTGGGTTGATTTCACTTTATTTACGCGCTTGCCACTGGCTGTGTTGGGCCCAAATTTCACTCTATTTACGAGGCTGCCACTGACTCTATATGTCGCTGATTTTCATGCCGCATGTTGATAATCGTGGAAAGGTAGGGATGTGATGGTCATTTTAATCTGTAGGGTTTCGAACGGATTGGGTGGGTTAGAGACTTTCATTTCCTTTCTTTATGAGCTGCAGTGGGCCTCTGTGAGACTCTGCCTTCGGGAGAGAGAAAGCGAGCGAGCAGAGAGTACTCTCAAAGATTGGAGGGTTTCGTCTACCCTTACATCCAAATCACGTTCGATGAATTCATTGGAAAGCGTCTACCATTAGATAATATCGTTTGTTAAAAAAAAAAAACAATTATTTGACAACCAATTTAATCACATTATTATCCGCGTGCGAAAAACCTTTTTTATAACCGGCATTATAACCCTCTTAAGATGTTTTGAACGTGTTTAAAAATAGAAAAATTGAATCATATTATTGCTAGCCTATTGTGAGGTACTAATTTTAAAAAATTTTAAAAAAAAGCACAAAAAAAAAATTAAAGGAAAACTAACGAAAAGTTCAAAAAAAACTTCTCTTTTAATAAAAAACCATTTTTAAAGATATAGTGAATAGTGTCAGTTAAGGGTAAAAATGTAGTTTTTCGTTAAAAGTGAACAGTACTGAGAGTGTTTTGTTAATACCCCAAAAGTTAATATAAAAAAAACACTGTTAAATTGACGAAAATGCCCCTATCTTATTTGATGCATTATTTTGGGATGCCGTTGAAGTTTTTTATCTTGGGGGTATTTTTGTCTAAAGCTTGATGACACCAAAAGCACTATTCACCTTTTATGCTGGCTTTATATTTATAAGATTTTAACCTATAAAAAGGGAGATTCGAATTCAGGTGCAAGAGAGCAGGCATATTGTTTTAGTTAATTGATCTAACACCGGTATTCATACATTGATATATTTGACGAGAAGACTGCAAAATGGTGAATAATATGGGAGAGTGTGAGGACAAAATCCGACATTAGTGAGGGATCAAATCCTACAAGTCACCTAGCACCTAGGGAATAATCAGGGTGGGGACGAGCCTGCCTAGCAGCTAGGCGGAGCTAGTAGGGAATTTTTAGAACATTGCTTAGAAGAAGTTAAGCTACTCTTATATTGTCTATTAATTTTACAGTAGAACCTCAACTTTTTTCATGTGCAAAATTGTAAAGTTCTGTAGCGTATGCATTATTTTGTGATGACTTGTCAGTGGCTTTCCTTTTCATCATCCCACTCCTAGTGCTCCTACCTTATCTGAAATCTGAATGGCTTCATGCACTCCAGTGGCATTTCCGTCATTTTCAACACAACACAAGAATGCACTGCATAGCTCTTCCTTCTTCCAGCTGACAACAAACAGGCGAACTTTCTCCATTTTTTCTCGTCAACCAAACAGAAATTAAAATAATAATAATAATAATAATAATAATAATAATTTTGCTATAATTTATTTTATTCTTCTGAATATATGATGATACAAACAATCAAGTGGCATGAAGGAGTACTGCATGGCTGTGCCTCATTCCCACCCTCTGCTATTCCAATCTTCAACAACAGGTTCTTATGCCCTTCAATTTTTCCCTTTTCTAATTCTAGCGAGAATCTACACTTAGTTAATTTAAACTACGGGGAGGAGGATCCGAACTTTGGTGAAAAGAGGGAGAGCGCATTAGTTTTGATACAAGTGATATTGGGAGGGAAAATTCGAACCCAGAATCCCGAATGCGGGGTAAATACTCTTAACCGCTTTGAGCTACAAGCTCCTTGCATATTTTTGTATGAAAGTAACCAGGGAGTGTAGGAAGTATAGTATTTGCTTATAATTTGTGAAAATTGTTAATTTTGTTGCAGGAAGAAAATTGAGGTGATAAAGGTAACTTCAAAAGCGACGAAGTTTGTAAGTTCAGAGTCAAATGGAAATAAAGTAGCAAATTTGTGTGCTGCAAAGACGGAAAGAATTAAGCTGCCAAATTACGATGTCATAAGCAAAAGTTTTCACATCAGTGAGTTTTTGAGCCACCAATCAGGAGTTGAAGCCATGCTCAACACCAGAGCCTTGGAAAGTTTTCAATCCCTTGATGCTGATACTTATAGGTCAGCATTCTCTTCCTCTTGCTTGTTTAGGACCTGTTCGATAACCATATCGTTTTTAGTTTCCAGTTTTCGCATGCTTGACTTCCTCCATATGCATTAATTTTTGTTTTGAAGGAGCCTTTATTTGTTGTGTTCATTTGAAAAACTTTGACGAAATAAGTTCTTTTGCTTGTTTCATGTTGATTAAACTGTAATTTTGGACAAGATTGCGAGCGACTCACGGTTAGTTATGGAGAGCTTGATTTGGACAATTGAAACTACATGGATGAAGTTGAAATCAAAGTGAACGTACGCGAGCCAAGTTTCCGTTTCATAAAATGTCCGTGGTTGTTTGTGCAGGTGCACTCTGCCAAAACTTAAGCTTTTGAATTATGAAGCTGCCCCAGTTCTGGACTTGAGAGTAACCCCAACAAATGAAGATTGTATAGTTGAGATGCTTTCGTGCAGGGTAAGTTTCATTTCATCCCTTTGATGCCTTGTTGCAGAAGCTCTTTCGGAGAACTAATTTTTGTATTAAGTTATTTACTGAAGTATTTACCGATTATGGTTTGCAGTTTGAGGGTTCAGAAGCTGTGGAACGCCAAAACAGCCATTTTTCAGGTGAATAATAATTCGGTGAGAATCTCATAACTTCTGGAGGACTAAGATTTTAGTCCATGTGAATAGAGAATTTTACAAGAAAACTGTTGGCTTCTCATCATAAAATTTTCTTTTAATCTGTGGTTTCTTTGTACAGCATTCATGACTAATCACATGTCGTGGGACACAAACAACTCTGAATCGTTTTTGGAGGTTGATGTGAAGTTGCAACTCACACTTGAGGTTGTTAATTTTCCCTTTGATTTCTTTTTTTCTTTTTGCTCAATAGCCGTTGGTTAAAAACATCATGATGTTTTTGTGCAGATATACACACGCCCTTTTAATATGATGCCGGTATCAGCTGTTGAGCGTCCTGGAAATCTGTAAGCACTTCATTAAATAAACTTCATGCAGATATATAAGGCCCTGTGGCTCAGTTGAGCTTTCCGGAAGAAACGTTTTGATGTTTCCTTGGTTAGCATTTAGGGTTTTTCGTGCCATTTTGTTTCGAATGAGAATTTCCTTGTCCCAACCCACAAGCCTTGACTCAAATAGCATGGCATATGCGACTTGCGTGGTGAGGGTAGAGATTCTAGGTTCAGACACCGATGTAATAACCGAAAATAGAGAAAATACTTGCAGATTCGGTATTCCTATGTTGAGAATGCATCTTTGTTGCTAGCCCCTCCATTTAAACTGTGGAAGTGTGATGACAATGCAGAATGATGCAAGCGTTGGTGGATCGGCTGGTGCCATTGCTTCTGCAGCAACTACTACAAGATTATGGAAAATGGATTGATGAACAGTTACATGATGTCTCATAAAGTGATCCATTCATGCATAGAGAGGTAGATTTTCTATCCCTCCAGCCATTTTTCGTGTCCGAAATTATATTAAAAATCACAGCTGATAATGCAGCCTTATCTCTGCTTCACAGTTCGTATTCCCTTTTTTTCAGAAGGTGACCTTGCCATCTAATTTAAAGCCGATTGCAATGAGCGAGGGCACATGTTTGCAGATTGCGTAACCTGGGCACATTGTTCAGCAAACCCTCCAAGGGATTACAAGAAAAATCAAGATATCTCAAATGTATCAGTTCACCAAGGGATTCCAGGGATCTGTACATGACCATATTTCAACTGTGTTTTGAAAAGAAAGATGAAACGACAATTTCGCTCGTGTAGTTATACTTTGAACTCGATTTGATTCATCTAGTTTGAATTGCTCGAATCAAATCCCTATCAATTTGAAGCCAAATTACTTATTCAAGTGCATCATAAAGAAAAGGGAAGGGAAGAATAATGCCCTGCCTTTCTTCCTTAGAAATGGACGACTGCCAGAGCCTACAACGGTCCCAAGCTTACTGGGAAGAAGGAAGGAGGGTGGAAGGAAGAGTACATTTTGTGCATACAAAAGTCAAACTTCTATTCTTCGGACCATTTTCATGTCTGAAATTATGTTTAGATGCCCGGTGCTGGACTTGAGAGTAACCTACACAAGCTCCTTCAAGAAATTTTCGCGGAGGTCCAACCATCAGATGATGATCGTATTAAATACGTAGAGTATTGTAGCCAATTCCGAAAATAATTGACTTGTATTTCGTGACACCTTCATATTTGCATCAAATCCCTAATAATTATGGACTTAATGGTGACCCATCCCCACAAGTGAAGATTGTACGGTTGACATACTCAAGGTTTTACCAATTATGCATATGATGCTTGTTACAAAAGAAACAGAAAATGATTAAGCGAGGGTAGCTATTCGTCAACGGTCACAACGGTTACAGAAGAAAGTCGAAGGATTACAATTTACGAACGAAAACAATGAGATATATAAAAGAAAAAAAATGCACTTGCATGGCATCCAGATGTTAATAAGGCCAACAAAAATAAGAGACTCCAAGCGCATGCTGCTGTAATGAGGCAAGTATAAGATTCGCGAAAATATCAAAATAAAATCACACCATTCGATCTGATGGCCAACAAAAATGCTAAAACGTTACCGCATAACATAAACTGCGTTACTAAACCATACTACAAATAAGTTGCACGATCTTCATACAGATCCAACCAAAACATTACAACTCAAAGTGCGATACAGTGAACTTATCGAGCTAATATTCCATCTCCATTCAGCTCCCAGTAGTCAATGACTTCATTGTCTTAGCAAGCATTGACAGGCCTTGGCATGATAAAAACCTGCAACATAACTAATGTCAGGATTAGAACCACCAATATTAGAAACGTATATTGCTAATGTTAAACACTTGATTTGGAAAACCATGGGTAGGACCCTAGGAGATGAGTTGCAAAGAGCCAATTCTGACTTGGTAGAAATACCATGTGGACACTACGAGCGTGCCGCTGCCATAATATATAAAGGCACACTTTCTTGCAGATAAAGTTATAAACCAGTACGTTTGAACAGAGGTTTACTACTCTCCTTACAGGATTTTTCTGCTTTGCAAAAAGGAAGCTAGCGTACAACACAGCTATTAAAACAGTATAAACGTGGAGATAAAAGCATGGCAATCTATGCACAGTAGGTTTTTCAGTAACAAAACAAATGGTTTTTCAGATTTCGCAGAGAATGACAACTAAATGTACTCCCGATGCCACAATATCAGTGAATGTAAAGTTCAATAGAGGATAGTATATAACTTACCACCATATCAGTCTCGATGCCTGGAACGACCATCATTATGTTTGTCACTTCCATATCTCCTTCTCTCGCTTGATCTAGAATCATCATATCTTGCTCTCTTGTAATCAAGGTGTCTATCCCTTTCAGTCTCTTTACTTCCCCTTTCTTCTACTTTTCCAGGCCTTCTATTCCCACGCTCCTCTTCAACATCCTCTCCATTCCTCCTCTCAATTGATCTAGAATCATCATACTTCGCTCTCCTGTAATCCATGTCTCTATCCACATCCTTATTTCCCCGTTCTTCCTCCATTTTTCCAGGTTTTTTATTTCCAAGCTCCTCTTTGTTATCCTCCACCTTTCTGTACTCGTTTTCCTCTTCATCTCTTCTATGCTTGCTTCCCTTATACTCTTCATCCTTGTCATGCCTTCCACGCCCTCCGCGCCCTCCACGATCCTCTTCATCTCTTCCATTACGTTTTTCACTTTCGTGCCTCCTCTCAATTGATCGAGAATCATCATATTTTGCTCTCATGTAATCCATGTCTCTATCCATATCCTTATTTCCCTGTTCTTCCTCCATTTTTCCAGGTTTTCTATTTCCAAGCTCCTCTTTGTTATCCTCCACCTTTCTGTACTCAGTTTCCTCTTCATTTATCCCATGCTTCCTTCGCTTGTATTCTTCATCCTTGTTGTGCCTTCCACGCCCTCCACGCCCTCCACGATCCTCTTCGTCTCTTCCATGCTTCCTTCCCCTGTGCTCTTCATCCTTGTTGTGCCTTCCATGCCCTACATCATCCTCTTCATACCTTCCATGCTTTCTCGCTCTGTGTTCCTGATCATCCTTGGTGTAGGTTTTAACTCCTCTCTCTTCATAATCCTGATTAACTCTTGTACTACCCCCTTCCGGTTCAACATCTTTGCTGTAAATTTTGTCCTCGCCCCCTCCTCTAGGTCTTTCCAATCCTGAATACTTCTGATCATCCCTGTTTGGACAATACCTGTCATCATCAATTTGACGACTTATTTCATAACCTTCAACCGCATTAGATCTTAGCCCCTCCTCTTCAGAATCAGAATCTTCATCTGAATCATGCCTCCTACGAGATAGTTTGGATTTCTCTACTTCCTTTCTGGATCTATCCTTGGCACCATCATCACTGCTAGCAGAATCAGAATCATCAGTCTCATACCTTCTACTTTTAATATGCTTCTTTTCAACCTTCTGTTTTTTGCCAACATCAGCTTCAGAATCATCTTCATCTAAGTCATGCCTCCTTTGAGGTTTTTTAAATATCTCAACTTGCTTTCTCAAACTGTCCCTCCTAGCATCATCATCGCTGGTAGCAGAATCAGAATCATCAGTGCCATCCTTTCTGCTCCTACTATGTTTCTTAACAACCTTCTGCTTCCTGCCAACATCAGCTTCAGAATCATCTTCATCTGAATCGTGCCTCCTTTGAGGTTTTTTGAATTTCTCAACTTTCTTTCTTGCACCGCCACTCCTGGCATCATCGTCACTCGAAGCAGAATCAGAATCATCAGTGCCATCCCTTCTGCTCCTACTATGTTTCTTAACAACCTTCAGCCTCTTTCCAACATCAGCTTCATCTAAATCTTGCTTTTTGAAATTTTCAACTTTCTTTCTTGCACCGTTCCTCCTAGCATCATCATCACTTGAAGCAGAATCAGAATCATCAGAGCTCTTACTTCTTCTCTTCTCATGCTTCTTCGCAACCTTGTGCTTCTTGTCAAGTTCAACTTCAGAATCATCTTCGTCACTGCTGCTACTTCCACGACTCTTCTTTTTATCAGCCTTGGGAGGAGGACTACCACTGCTTTCGGTATTGGAAGAATCATACTTCTGCCTTCTCTTCCTGCTTTCCTCCTTCTTGTTCCGCCTAGATTCTTTAACGCTCTTTTTCTTATCATCCTTTTCAGATTTCTGCTTTTCCTCCCCATGTTTGGTCCGCACGTAGTCCCTGTCCAAAAATGCATGCTCACTTCTCTCTTGAAACTTGCCATCATCTTCTGGACCTTTCTTTCGACTACTTATCTGTCCATCTTCGATCTCATCAGTATTCTTGTCAGCTGATTCGGGCGCAGCTAGCCCGAGAGCAGCTCTCAATGTTTCCATTTGCTTCTCCTTCCTAGCAGCAATTTGGTGGGTCTGTGTATCTGAAACCCTATTTAAGTAACAAAATACAAAATTGAATCAATATTCTTCGAGTTAATCAACTTTTAATCACACTGTTACTTAGCAAAGCCGCATTCGCATCCAAATGACACTAATCAGAAATATAAAATAATTACGTAAATCAATATTTTAACAAATAAAAGGAGATAGCAAGCTTACTTCTTATCGGAAACCACAACGGCGCCGGGTCCGCCACCCTCCTCCGAAGCCGCGGCGGCGGCTTCGAGAGTCTTCCGAGCCTCATCGAGCTTCTCGGCGATCTCAGCATCGGTGAAACCCTGATCGATGAGCTTATCTTCTAGGACGACGAGCTTGAGTTCAATCTGGCGCTTTCGATCGTGCTCGAGGATGTCTCTGTTGGGCTTCTTGGTGACGCCGCCGGTGCCCTGGTCGTCGTCGAAGCCACGGGAGGAGTCGGCGACCTTCCCGGTCCTCGATTTGATGAAGAACTTGTTGGTCTGGATGTAGCCATTGGTCCCCGACCCCCTCGGAGTCTGTAACCCTATTCCGTTGTACATCTAGCCCCCCTTCGAAACCCTAGATCCGAAAATTAACGGATCTAAATCGAGCAGAAACAAAAACAGAAGAGGAAGAAGGTGTTTCCCGAAGGAAGAATTGCGAGCGATTGTTTTTTAGGGGGAAACAAGCGGAAATCTGGATTGGTCACCGCCCTCGCTCTCTCGTTCTGTCTTCGTGTAACGGAGCGGAGGAGAAGATAATTATGTAGGGGAAAGACTCATAATGGACCGGTTCAATCTTTGCACTACAATGTTAAACCCGGTCTAACAAACTTCTAATGTCCTACGTTTCTAAGTCATCAGCTCGCACGCTCACGGCTTTTGTTTTTTTTTTTTTTTTGAGCCAACGCTATTATTTACATTAAGAGAGAGGAGGTGAGCATAGTCTCATAATGAAAAATTCGTCGGAAATTAGATAAACTTTAAACGTTCATAACTTTTTCAATACCCAATGAATTGAGTGATTCAAAAACGAAAATCATACTTCTCGACGATACGAAGAGAATGTCATCTTTCTTGACTGCTAACTCGCCGTGGTTCGGCCGAAAAACTGCTCGAAAGTGGCTAACTCAAAAATGGTTAGCCACTTTCGAGTTGTTGACCGACCAAACCACGGCGAGTTTGCCTTCAAAAAAAGTTACCATTCTCTTCGTCTCGTCAAGAAGTATGATTTTCGTTTTTTAATCACTTGACTTGGTTGAGTATTAAAGAAGTTATGAACATTTAAAGTTTACCCAGTTTCTGGCGAGTTTTTTAGTTTTCCAGCGGACCAATCATCTTTCAGGCTATTTTCCCGCCATCTCCGACAAATCATTAGGCTTCCAAATAGGTATAATCTTATTCTACACTTTCCTATATTCATTTTGATATATTATGGGTCGAATTTGGTTAAGAAACGAT
>JAOTRO020000005.1:11005665-11018701 GCA_028566515.2 Pyracantha coccinea | reverse complement strand
ATGCAGGAGTGACGTGTCTGAAGACCAGAGGAAGTGCAGAAAATGTTAGGAGCAGTAAGCATGTGGTGGCCAACTAATGCCTTGGAACTCGCAAAGGCAGTCGCAGCAGCAACTTATGTTTTCTGATACGATGCCCTATCTCTCCGAAGCCCCTCATCGTGCTGGAGGCGAAGGCTGAGGAGGTCGCTGACGGAGCAGTAGAAGCAGCCTCCTCTTCTTCCTTCTCCGACTCCGCCTCCGCCTCGTGTCCGCGGGTCTTCGGCTGCATTATCAGGGTTCAGAGGGGCCGCACGGTCGAGATCTTCAACAACTTCGAGCTCCTCTACGACCCTGCACCGACGGGTTTTCCTTCCTCGCCGGCCTATTCCTCGCCCTTTTCTCCGTTTGGTTCTTCTGGTGCTTCATCGCCCTGTACCATCACAAACCCAATCCCGACCCTGCAGCTATGAAGTTGTTGAAAGGAGAGGATTTGCCAAAGCTACTGATGCAGAATCCACAGAGGTGATCCTGGAAGCTGCTCTGAAGTCAGCAGCAGAGAGGGAGTTTACGGTGCAGTGCGTGGTGACGGTACAGCCTGACACCGTGAGCCGCCAGATGGTGAAGTACGTCGCCGGGTTGAGCAGAGAGTCGATTGTCGATGTTGAAGGCGTCGTGTCTGTTCCTAGTGTCGAGATCAAAGGCACCACGCAGCAGGTTTTGTGATTTTCGTTTCTTTCTTCAATTTTTTGATTGGTTTGTGTTTAATTAAAACTTTAATTAGCTGAGTGATTACGTAGTGATTATAATCAAAATGTTGGGTTTAATCAGGTGGAAGTTCAAGTAAGGAAATTGTATTGTGTGAGTAGGGCTGCTGTTTTACCAATTAACATTGAGGATGCTGCTAGGAGTGATGTCGAAATCGAAAAGGCGTTGCAGGTAGTAAGATTACAAGTTTTACTTTGAATTGGGTTGTTGAAGCTTTGTTAAGCATTTTAGGACTTTCTTTCTCTTAGTATGTGTATATTCATTGGGTGGTATGATGGGTTTTTAGGCCGGAGAAACACTTGTTCGGGTTAATCAGGATACCCGCTTGAATAACCGAGTTCTTGACTTGCGAACACCGGCGAATCAGGGTATATTCCGCATTCAGAGTCATGTTGGAAACGTGAGTAGTCTTTGTACCATTTGCAGTTGTTTCTCTTTGAAAAGTTGGAGGATTTTGTAGTAAGATATTACTGCTATGTGTAATTGGTTGCGTTGTTCTGTAGATCTTCAGGCAGTTCTTGATATCTGAAGGCTTTTTTGAAATCCACTCGCCAAAGCTGATTGCTGGTTCAAGTGAAGGTGGTGCTGCTGTTTTTAAACTCAATTACAAGGGTCAAGATGCCTGCCTTGCCCAGTCACCTCAGCTTCACAAGCAGATGGCTATATGTGGTGACTTTGGCCGTATTTTCGAGGTTGGTCCTGTTTTTAGAGCTGAGGACTCCTTTACCCATAGGCATTTGTGTGAGTTCACTGGTCTTGATGTTGAAATGGAGATCAAGAGGCACTATTCTGAGGTAGAATTATAATTTTTAGGCATTTGTTTACCGTTATCCCCCATATGATGGTGGATGTTAATTCACGGAGCAATTATATGCTTGTTTGTTCAGGTGATGGACGTTGTTGGTCCATTGTTTGTTGCAATGTTTGACTCCTTGAACAAGAACTGTTCAAAAGAGCTTGAAGCTGTGGCGAGGCAGTATCCATTCCAACCACTAAAGGTCGCACTTGTGATTTATTTTTCGCTGTCTTTAGTATTTGGACTGTGATATGTTGGGTGTTGAATGGTCAATGAAGCATTGCCTAAGCAATGGTTTTATTATCTATATATTCTGAGTTATAGAAAGAAAGAAAAAAATGTTGCCAACGATTTCAGTTTCATGTCCACACGCTTTTTGGATTCTGATTATTGTCATTTCTCAAATTTTCAGTACTTGCCAGAGACGCTACGTTTAACATTTGAAGAAGGTGTTCAGATGCTCAAGGTATTTCCACCCGTTCTTTTTTCGCCACTGAGTTCAGTAACAAATAGTAAATGCAGAGTTGTTTCTCGAATCACATGGTCTAGAGCCATTATTAGTACTAAAAGTCTGGAAGCTGAAACATGCATGGCCTGCTTTCTGTTGAAGATTTCTTCCATATATTCTAAGTTTGATGTTTTTTACAGGAAGCTGGGGTTGAAGTGGATCCTTTTGGGGACTTAAACACCGAGAATGAGAGAAAATTGGGCCAACTAGTTCTGGAGAAGTAATTTATCTTGCTTGTTCTACCCAATTTTTAGTTTGTTCTCATTCTGTTTAAGTTCTGTTGTAATCATAAATGTTTGAACTGATTTTTACCTAATTATAGGTATGGCACCGAGTTCTACATACTGCACCGCTACCCTTTGGCTGTTAGGCCATTCTACACAATGCCTTGCCATGACAATCCCACTTACAGTAATTCCTTTGACGTTTTTATTCGAGGTAAACCATCATTGTTTCTATCAGTATTACGGTTGCATTTCTATCCTAAATCATTTTGCTAATATGATTTTGGTTCTAACTCACAACTTCAGTGCTCGATAGATATGTAAGACATCATCTAGCTGTTAAATAGTTGTTAATTTTTTATGCATATTGGGTTAACAGAGCTAGGAAAGTTATAAGTATATCGTAGCGTCTTTTATTCTTAGGTATGTTAGACGACATTTACTGATGGTATATTGGATAGAAAATATATTATTCTCTTTATACTTGGGGACTCCAGTTACAGTGAACCGTTTTGGAGAGACGTGACTAAACATATATTCTCCATCCTTTAGGCGAGGAGATTATTTCTGGAGCACAGCGTGTACACGTTCCAGAGTTATTGACTGAGCGTGCACAGGCATTGGGAATTGACGTGAAGACGATATCAACATATATTGATTCTTTCAGGTATCCTTTCCTTTTGCTCCCTGTGTTATTGTTATTATTTACTCAAAATGTTGTAAGTTAGAAGCTCTTCACAAATTGGCTTCTGAGTTTTGACCTAACCATGCGATGCACTGCTTAATGAACCTTATGATGCGTGTTGCAGATACGGTGCACCTCCACATGGTGGATTCGGAGTAGGGCTGGAGCGTGTTGTCATGCTTTTTTGCGGTTTGAATAACATCCGCAAAACTTCTCTTTTCCCTCGCGATCCACTTAGGCTCGCCCCTTAGAGGCGCCACTGTTCATTAACATTATGGGAGAATTTTTGTTTTTATCAGTTTTACGAAACCATCTGTTCTTACAACTGATGGCATAGACATACACATACAAGCCATGTTCAAAATCTCTATTTTTGTTGTCTGCTCGAGTCGTTTTATTAATGTTCATATGATTCAGAGTTGAACGAGTGGATTATTTGATTACCTTCTATCTACATTCTACTTTCCATATGAAAAGTAACACCATCTTCAGAATCATTCGTCTCGGCCACAACGTGAGAAATTTTTTGTTTTACGAGATTTGAACTCAGAACCTATTGAGAGAGAAGATGTTGTGCAACCCACGTGGGTGGGGGTTTTTCTCCCATTCAAAATCAACCTCGGGCCCCACTATGGAGTTCCTAGGGAGTCCTTTCATGTGAGGATTTTTGTGGGTACTTCAGCGAGTCTCTATTATAAGGACAGCTGGAAGTCCCATAATCTTTGTATATAGGGACGTACGGTGGTAAGGACAGTTTTGAGGACTCTCATTCGAGGCCTGAGAAAATGATGCATGGATGCCACTCTTTAGTCTAGTTAACTTGCCCAATGCTTTGAGAAAATGGGTGTGCATGATGATTTGAAGGGTCTCAAATGTTAGCTAACTTGCATTGCAAGCAAACTATTTTTTAAAATGCAAATGCTAATGATCAAGAGGAACTGAACAAAACTGTGGATTAAACCAGTGGAGAAGAAAGCAGAAAAAGAAAAATCACAAGAAAAAGAAAGTACTTAAAGGGTATCTGATGCATTTCTAAATAAAAAACAATGGTTGCTTACATGTTCTATCATTTACCACACAAAACCACTAACCGTGTACCCTTTAAGTTTAATCTTTTCCGTTCCTACATTTTCTTTTTCATCTCCTCATTTACTGAAGAAAATTTAAGCAACCAAAAGGGAAGCCAAACCCATGATCACCGCTCCGGCGCCAAAAGCCATCTCAGCGTGTGAAGCAGCAGACGGTGAAGGTTCAGAGCTTGATGATCCGGTTGGTCCATCACTAGATGGTGAGGATGAAGGTGTAGCATCACCAGAAACCGGTGGGGATGAAACCTCATCCGACGGCGAGGGTGCCTTTGATGACTTGGGTGATTGGCTCGGGGCACTGTCATCAGAGGGACTGGGAGCATCAGAGGATGATTTGCTTGATGGAGAAGAAGCTGGTGATGCGGAGGACTTTGGCGAGCCGGCAGGGCTAGAGGCAGCAGAAATGTCGGGAATTTCAATCGCATTTGAGATTTGAAGAACTGAAATGTTGTAGGGCTGAGAGACAACGGCTTTCACGAGCTTGGCGTTGAGCTTGCCGCCCTTGACAGCTGACCCGAAAGCAATTTCTCCACCGCTCTTACCGACAACGATGAACCCTTGCTGGTCCTTGGCCTGGCCAGAGGACTGGAGCATTGTGGTTAGGGTTGATTCCTTGCTGGAACCAGCCAAACTGGTCAGTTTCTTCTGGTCGAAGTAATCCAAAACCACGTGTGCGCTCAGGATCTTCTTGATCACATCTTGGGATTTTCCGGAGATGCTTGACATGCCCCCGTTGTCCACGGCCAACACTGTGATGGTGCTGCGCTTGTTGATCTCGTCGCCGAGCTTGGTCTCCTTGAGGTAGTTGGTGAAGCTGCTCAGTTCCGACTGCTTCTCGAGAAGCTTGACTATGTCAAAGGCCGAGGCCGAAGAGAAGACAAGGAAGAGGGCAAGGCAGAGGATAACAGAGGCTTTGGTGTTCTCCATCTTTAATTTTTATCTTGCTTTGCCTTATTTCTTGCTTTGAAAGCAATGCTTTATTTATCTTCCAAAGCTCTGCTTTCTCAAGTGGGGATTTGGGGGAGTTATATACAGGTTGATTTGCTATAATTACACAGAAAATTTGGATGTTGGTGGATCCTAAAGGCTGGGAGCGAATTTCTCTTCACCACACAAAAAAAACTACGATATCATCAGTAAACGATCACGTGGAAAGAAGAAAGAAAAAGTACCAAACGATCATGTGGAAATCACGCGCATAACAAACGTCATTCATTTAATCTTAAAAAAGAACTAGTAAAAAATTTTCAAAAACGAAGAAGAGAGAAATAGAAACAAAAATCAATGATAGAAAAAAGAACATGCACAAGGGTCACGTGCGAATCAAGTGCAAATGAGATGATGCTAGTTTGAGATAAGAAAGAACGAGTCAACTTTTTCAAAAATACACGTAAAGAGGCTCAGTTGATGTGGAAGGGTGGTAAATGCGGCACATGTAGCGTTCAGCTTACAATACATTAAAAAATAAACATGTAATTTAAGAAAGTGTTTAAGTTGTTATTTGGGGTTTGAGAGTTGAGGCAACAGAGGACAAAAAATAGAGCCTCCAAATTTGGATTTTCAATTGTTCATGGTTGTCTTCTCTAACTACAATCCCTCTGGCATACATATCTTGCCTATATAAATAAATAACCCCTCAGAAGGTTCGTTACCGCCAGCAAACAGCCTTCATAATTTTCAAATCGAAAACCATGACAGCTCACGGAGCCTCTCCCCTCCTCCCTGTCTTCGCTCTATCCCTCGTGTTCTTCAGCTCCGCTATCTCTGAAGCCTTGGACCTCCCAGCAGGTCTCCCTGATGGGTTCAAAGAATTCGGCAAGCTCAAAGACGAAGTTCTTAAATCCAACATCATTAATCAAATCGATGGATCAGCAGGGAAAGCGGCAAATGCACCAAAGAATGGTGATGCTCCGGCCCCTGGTGGTCAAGGCAAGTTGGACAAAATGATTAAGGAATTGGGCGTGCCAGCGCCCATGGCAGATGCAGCGAAGAATGGAGATGCTTCGGTACTAAACAACATATTCAAGTCTGCTCCAGGGCCTGGTGGTGTTGCTGCTGGGGCTGCTGATGCCTTGACGAAATTGTTCAAGCGTGGTCCAGCCCCTGATGCTGCTGGGCATAAGCCAGCACCCCCACCTCGTGAGGGTTCTGGTTCGACTCAGCTGGCTTCAAGCTTCCTCTGCGTTGGGATGATTGGGTTCATCTCATTCTTTGTGGCTTTGTAAAGAACACAATTAGTACTATAACACAAAGAGAAACGGAGAAAGAGGAAGCATGGGGATTGTTATCAATCGTTAACGGAAGCAGGAGGGAGGCAGAATGCTTTGCCATGGTTTGTTGAAATTTTTATTACTTCTAAAACGATAATACTTTATTTACCTGTTAACAATTTTGTTGAGATGATGAATGGATCTGAAGCTTTTTTCAATAATGCACAATGAATGGAGCATAAAATCACAAAAGACAGAAAATTAGAAATCGATAAATTGTGATGTCAACGAAGTTCTACTCACTTTCATTCACGCATTAACAAAAAGAGTACAATATCATCAGTAACCTACGTTCTCTTGTATGCAACGGCTAATCATACGAGTCTTTTCAACATATATCCAGATCGTTGGCCTCACCAGGTGCAACTTTACAGTCGTCAGACAAAAATATGAGCACGATCAAATGTAGATCAGTAGTAATCATCCTACTGTTAAAAAGCCAAATAAACTTGGTTTACCCCCAAAAAGACAGTTACTCCAACTATCAAAAGTTCCTCTAGAATGCGATATAACATTGTTCACTTGATCTTCTCAACTATATCGCTAATGACTTCCTCCATGTTCAGTGCCTTCATTTTTGAAAATGGTCGTTTCATGTCCTGCAAAATAAAACCCATAAATGGCAACTCGGAAAAATTGATTACTGTTCAACAAGCCAATAACATTATAAAGAAGATCATCCTCTCTTCACCAAAATAAATTACTTAGAACATCATCGAAGATCATACAGAATATTGATATTTCCTTTTGCGAAAAGATAAGCATCCTGTTAAGATTCATCATCAATATGGATTTAAACTATCTCCTAGCAATTATCATCAATCACTTTTAGCCTTTTTCAAACTGAAGCTTACCTTTTTGTTAAGACAGTGGGCTATTTCGCTCTCCTATCCAATGACTTTCAGAATGGAAAAGACTTATTGACTAGAAACATGCAAATTAAATCTCGCAAGAATAGAAGAATGTTGGTGTAAGAATTACCAGAAGACTGAGGAATGTCTCACCGCCTTCCTCCCGTATCTCTAAGCAGCCTTTTCTTGGCTATTCACAAAAAAGAAGGAAATAGTGAGATCAATACTCATACCCATAATGCCTAGATCCATAATTGATTGAAAAACGACTTGGATAAGAAACAGATTAGTCTTAAACATGTACTTACTATTTTCCTAACAGCAAAGGTTTTGCGCAATTCTAATCTCACGTTGTGAAGATTGGATAATAGTGTTGAGTTATAGGATACAATAGTCGACAGACAGCTTAAGACCTAATACTTACTTTCAATATTCTGTAGGAGGACATCAAGTCTATAAAAAGTCAAAAATAAATAAGTATCAAACAACGTTTATCCCCTGATTCTTTATGGTTTCAAGTGATTCTTTGTATGCACTCAATTCGAATTCATAAAACTAATGTTTTTGGTGTTTCTACTAATTCATCGTTATTGTAATATATCCAAATCCTTTCTTTTAAATCATTCCATCCACATAAGCTCGAATCCATGGAAAACATTAATATCCTTCATTAAGTATACCTTATCAGGGTTTAGTAGAACTTTGATGCCAGGAACACCTTTCTCCAAACCATTTTTGACCTGATCAGCTCTTACCTTGAATGACTGGCATTGCTTGCTAGAGAAAAGAAACAAATCAATCAATAGGGATAAGAACTGCAAGTACACAAAGATCTTGCTATTGCAGGAGGAATGGGAAGGAAAACGTACACAATAAAACTAAGGACTAGACGCTTAAGAAGCAATCATCATAATCTTTAAAATAAAAAAAATAAAAAATAAAAAGTTGGCGGATCGCACAAGACTTAAACTAATGTGGGATTTGGGGAGAGCAAGACATACACAATAATAACACTGTTTCTAAAAGAGGCTGTTTTTGCAATCAAAACCCACGACTACCAAGTCGCTTGGGCCACTCCACAACCATCAACACAGATTATTCTATTGCATAAATGATAAATCCGACAAATAGTTTTCATTTTCCAAATGGGAGCAAACCAGCAACGAAACTACTCCAACAATATAAAATGAAACAGTTGGATTGTGATACCAGGACAATCCAACTCATAACTACTTTCACTTATTTCAGAATTGATAGAATCAAAAGCTCTCCCAAAGAATCTACAGACTCCTGCAAAGATCGTACTGCTAAATCAACAACTGTGCGCAGTTTAACGACCAAGAGACCTTAATTTCATCACCAGTTCATGCATCCTAGATACTAAGTTAAACCACATGTCCCTCAAATAGCTATTAAAACAGACAGTCAAAAGGCTTGCACACAGAGTAAATTAACAATTTTTCCACTAGACCCACCACCCCATCTACAAATCCCCCTTAGCTTTTAGCTAAATTAATCCAATCCTTGTTTCTTTTTGAAAATTAGAAGTCTATAGTACCCCCAACAAATTTCCTAGAGATTGCAAACCCTAGAACGAAAGGGGGTTAGGAAATCCAATCGAGGTTACCCTAGTATGAATGCGTCAAAATTCTCAAAGCCAAAATCATAATCTGAAGAAAGTAAATAATAAATAGTACAACAAGAAGCACAATATACGAAATGACATTTTCGTGCGTATCCTAAAATTTGCTCGGCAACCAAACAGGACCAAAAAAAGATTGAGGGATAAAATTGCCTAACCAATGCTCAATCACAATGGTCCTCTTGTCCGAGTCGTCGTCGTCAGCCTCCGTACCTCCTCCGTCGTCCTCCACTTTCGCTTTCCCTTTCTCCTTCTTGTTCTCCGCCTCGGCCTCCACTTTCTCCTTCCCTTTCTTCTTCTTGTTCTTGTTCTCCGCTTGGGCCTCCGCCTTGCTCTCGCCGGAGTTGTCCTCCTCTTCCTTCACAGCTTCCCTTTCCGCTTCTTCCGCCTCCACCTCTTTCTTCTTCTGAGCTCCCTTGGCCTTCTTCCTCGCCGGCGCCACGGGTCGTGGCTCAGCCCAGTTCCCACTCGGAGCTGGCCGAGTCATACTCCGAGTCACTCGCTGACCCGAGTCCTGAGCCACCAGCTGCTTTTCTTCTTCCTCAGTCGTCTTGCGTTTCCTCGGCGCCATTCCCCCAAAATCCAGAAACCCTAGCACGCAACGGAGCTTCGAGAGAGATGAACCGCTGCGTTTTAGCCTCTCCCACTGGCAACGAAGTGAGAAAACTGACTGAGTGACTCTCTCTTTGGCTCAGGGTGGTGCCGTTTTGTACTTCTTGGCTCGCAGATATTTTTTTCAGTTTCCCGCGCTTTCGCTGGTCGTGGATTTGAACGGACTGTGGGGATTGGTTTAGGGGTGCGGGATGAGTGTGGGCCGTCGATTGAAGAGCGAGTACGGAGTCGCAATGGGTGACTTCGAGATAGGAAGTGACAAGGCCTTCGGGGGTCCAACCAAGTCCACACAATTTCTCCCTCTTTACGGACACGCTCATCAAGAAATTACTGTTTTCGCTTAAAATTTATTGCATTTTAGTCCTTTTGTCCGAACATGTCATTTGAAAGGCATATTTTAGATGTTATAAATAGACAAAAGTTAAAAGAGATAATTTTTGTTAGGGATAAAAGCATAGTGGATGAAAAATATCATACTGTTTAGTTTCGTAATTATAACACAAAAGAATTGCAGCTAAAAAGAGGAAGTGAAGGATATTGATATTATTGCTTTCAATTTTATTTATTTATTTATTTTTGTAGTGTGTATTATGATCAAGCACGGAATGCTCTTTATATAGAGCAACATCTGTGACAAATCAAACAAATGAAATGATTGCTACTTTTGAAAACATTACACAACAACAAATACATCACTATTTTCAAGTTTTCCTCACTGTGGGCATTCATTCTCACAATTTTACAACACTCCCCCTTGGATGCCCACATATCAACATCAGTTGCCTCGTTAAAACCTTGCTTAGAAAAACCTAATGGGAAAAAACCATAGCGAAGAAAAAAGAGTACATCTTTACCTGGATTGTTGATATAGTGTTAAGCATGTTTATGTTGCCTCGTTAAAATCTTGATAGGAAAAACCCAGTGGGAAAAATCCTAATCAAAGGAAAAAAAAGTACAACATGCATTTATCATGGATGCTCCCCCTAATACGTATCTCCCCCTGATTCTGCATTCTTCAAATTTAACTAATTTGTAGGCTGACGTAATTTGATACCTTGCACTAGCTTCTAAAACGTGCACTTTGGTAGAGATTTGGTGAACATGTCTGCCAAATTTTCATTGGAACATATTTGTCTAACTTCAATAATTTTAGCCTTCTAAAGGTCATGTGCACTGAAAAAATTTGGAGATATGTGTTTAGTCTTGTCGCCTTTGATGAATCCTTCCTTCATTTGGGCAACACATATTGCATTATCTTCATGAATGACAGTTGGAGTGTCTATCTTTGAAGGTAGACCACATGAATTTCGGATATGATGGATCATTGATCTTAACCAAGAACATTCACGACTTGCTTTATGTAAAGTAAGTATTTCCAAGTGATTGGAAGATGTAGCAACTAATGTTTTCTTTGCAGAGCGCCATGAGATTGCTGTATCTCCATTAGTGAAAACATATCCAGTTTATGAGCGAACTTTATGTGGATCAAAGAGAAAACCAGCATCTGTATATCCAACAAGGATCTGGTCATTTGTGGATTTCTCTGAATAGAACATACCCATGTCTGTTGTCCCACGAAGGTATCGTAAAACATCTTTGACTTCTTTCCAATGACGAATTGTTGGAGCAGAGCTTTACCTTGCTAAAAAGTTGACTAAAAAAGCCATA
The DNA here is from genome assembly GCA_028566515.2 of Pyracantha coccinea. NCBI lineage: Eukaryota > Viridiplantae > Streptophyta > Magnoliopsida > Rosales > Rosaceae > Pyracantha > Pyracantha coccinea. Next base: position 11,007,613 of record JAOTRO020000005.1, on the reverse strand, counting down.
TATATGCTCTAGTACGTTGTGCTAAATACAATAAAGCACCTATTGCACTTAGATATGATACTTCTAGACCAAGGACCATTTCATCATCTTCTTTTGGACGGAATGGATCTTTCTTAATGTTTAAAAAACGAACGACCATTGACGTGCTGGGTGGACAAGCCTTTTCCATGCCAAAACGCTTCAGAATTTTTTCAATGTAAGCTGATTGATGGACCAAAATTCCATTAGCACAATGCTCGATTTGCATGCCGAGACAATATTTTGTTTTTCTAAGGTTTTTCATTTCAAATTCGCTTTTCAGATACTCAACAGTTTTATTGAGCTCTTTAAGGGTTCCAACTAGGTTCATATTATCGACATATACTGCCACTATAACAAATCCAGAATTTGATTTCTTAATGAACACACAAGGGCAAATGACATTGTTGGTATATGCTTCTTTGATCAAATACTCACTAAGACAATTATACCACACTCATCCAGATTTCTTTAGCCCATATAATGATCGCTTTAATTTGATTGAGAGCATACCTCGTGGTTTGTTAGTCGTTTTAGGCAACTTAAGTGCTTCTGGGACCTTCACATATATGTCAGTATCTAATTCTAAATATACATACGCGGGTGATGACATTCATAAGTCGCATGTCAAGTTTTTCTGAAACCACCAAACTTACTGAGTAACGGAACGTAATTGCGTCCATTACAGGCGAGTATGTCTCCTTATAATCAATTCCAAGTTTTTGTGAAAAACCTTGTGCAACGAGTCGTGCTCTATTTCATACAATCTCATCTTCACTCATTGTGCTTTCTTGTGAATACCCATATGTAATCCACGGGGTTTATACTAGGCTGGGTTTGGACTACCGATCCAAAACAGTTCGCCTTTCCAAGGAATTTAATTTTGCTTGGATTGCATCTTTCCACTTAGGCCAATCTTGTCTCTGTTTGCATTCATCATCAGAGCGTGGCTCAATATCATCGCTCAATATGATTTTAGTGGCTACTGCGAATGCAAACATGTCGTCGATGATTATTTCATTTCGATCCCATAATTCGTTAGTACATGCATAATTTATGGAGATTTCTTTGCTTTCATGTACTTTTGTCTCTTCAGGGACATGTGTCTCATCAAAGACATTTTCTTTCTCCAAAAGTATAGAATCATGAATTGTGAATTTGTCATTCATTTTCATTTCCTAAATGATTTCGTTTGGATTCAGATGTGCCTTTATCTTTCTCTTTCAAGGGGCTGAATCTTTTGAACTTGAGGGTTTACCATGCTTCAAGCGTGCACCAGATGAATCCCTCGTTGCCATTTTATTTTGTCCAACAGGGACATCAATTCTTGCAGGCGCATTTGCAGCTGGTATATGTGATTTTGTCACTTTTGTAGCATCATTAAATGCATTTGGCATTTGATTAGCAATACTTTGAAGATGAACGATCCTTTCACTTCATGTTCACATTGAGTATTTCATGAATCAAAATGAGATAAGGTCGGTACAACCCATGTCAGCTCTTGTCGTTCTTCTGGAACGGTCTTTTCTCCCCTAATGACGGGAAAATTGTCTCATCAAAGTGACAATCCACAAAACGAGCTGTAAACATATCACATGTCAAGGGTTCTAAATATCTAATGATAGATGGTGAATCAAAATCCACATAAATTCTCAGTCTGCGTTGAGGTCCCATTTTAGCGCGTTGTGGTAGTGCAATAGGCACATGAACAGTACAACCAAAAACTCATAAATGTGAAATGTTTGGTTGTGCCCAAACACGAGTTGTATTAAGGAGTATTGGTGGTTGACTATAGGTCTTAATTGAACTAATGATGCAGCATGTAAGATGACATGTCCTAATGCAGAGACTGACAATTTTGTTTTCATGAGAAGAATGCGAGCTATTAATTGAAGCCGCTTGATAAATGCTTCTGCTAGACCATTTTAAG
>JAOTRO020000005.1:10979190-11001149 GCA_028566515.2 Pyracantha coccinea | reverse complement strand
AAAGAAAAATCATACTTCTTGATGAGATGAAGATAATGGTACTTTTTTCGAAGACTAACTCGCCGTGGTTTGGTCGGACAACGGCTCAAAAGTGGCTAACCATTTTCGAGTTAGCCACTTTCGAGCAGTTTTTCAGAAAAACCACGGTGAGTTAGAAGTCAAGAAAGATAACACTCTATTCGTCTTGTCGAGAAGTATGATTTTAGATTTTGAATCACTCGATTTTGTTGAGTATTGAAGAAGTTATGAACATTTAAAGTTTAGCCAGTTTCCGGCGAGTTTTCCAGTTTTCTCGCGGACCAGTCACATTTCAGGCTATTTTCCGGCCATCTCCGGCAGCCATTGGGCTTACAAATAGGTATAATCTTATGCTAAACTTTCTTGTCTTCATTTTTATATATTATGGATCGAATTTGGTTAAGAAACAATTGAGTTACGAAGTTTTGAAAATTGTCCAAACTTCCGGCCAAGAGCTCCGGGACACTTAACAAAGTTTTTAACGGAAGAACCAAAATCATGGATAGTGGACAATCTCATGAACTACTTCTATTGATTTTAAATCTTACAGACAAAAATTATGGATGATGCGGAATCATTTTGAATAAAAAGCTAAAAATTAAAAAGTTTCACTCAACAGTAACATAACAGCACAAAACTGTCCGGCTGGCGGTTTGTCCCGCTCGTGCCAATTTTCTTCACGGTTCCTCAGTTCGAAACTTCCAGTGCCGTCAAATTATTACATCTGACGTCGCTTTTCCGTCATTCCGCCGATCTACTTTCCGGAGAACCAAACATAAACTTCCGTATGCAGGTATATCTTTCTCCACACGCAATATAAAAGCTCCTCCTCTCCCTCCAGTCCACTTCATCCAATCCAAAAAACCCAGCATTTTCCCGATAAACAAACACCACAACAAGCCAGGATACACCGGATTGAAATCCATAAACCCCCAGGGCTAGGGATTATTTTATCCGCTCTATGCTGCAATGGACAAGGAAACCGAAATCCTATCCCGCCTGGCCGCGAACCACCTCTATCTCGCCCAATTCGAGCCGCTCCGGGCGGTTCTCATCGCCCTCCGAGCCCGTAACCCCGAGCTCGCTCTCGCCGTGCTCCAGACCATCGTCGCGCAGTCTGGCCGGTTCGAGAACGTTCTCTGGTCGCAACCCTGTCCGTCGCCGGCTCTCCTCACTTACTTGTCGACCGTCGAGCTCTTGCAATTCGATAATGCGTCGTCGGCGTGGAGTTTCGATCCCGAAACGCTGCGGTTGCGGGCCGAGTTCTTGTTGTTAGTCCAGCAACTGATCGACCGAGTATCGGAGAGTTTGCGGAAGGATTTCGATTTGGAGGGCATAGAGAAAGAGAAGGAGAAAGAGGGTTTGGGCGAGAGCGAGAGTTTCGAAGAGCGCGCGGAGTTGTTGGAGAAGAGTGAGGATACTAGCAAGGATTTGAGAGATGGCAGTGGGGAATTAGATGGCTGTGTAAAAGTTTTGGATAGGGTGTTGGAATTGGGGGTCAAGAGGTTGAAGCCGGGTTCTGTGGCGGTTGAGTCTGCTGATGCTGATGGTGGGAGTGGAAATGAGTCGCCAAGCGTTGTACCGATTGAGGAAGGCGAATTGATGTGTTTGAGGAGCGTAGTTTGGGAGTACCGTGATGTTTTCGAGGCGTTGTGTTGGAATATACAGAGCCAAGTGAGGGGGTGGGAGGGAGATGATTCTTCGGGTTTAGCTCTAACGGTGAGGAGGGACGAAAATGCAGGGGAAACCTCCGAGGAGGATTTGAAAGTTCTTGGTTTGATACAGAGGAGTGTTCAGTTAGCTCACTTAGATGCTATGAAAGAGGGCATGAAGAATGGTGATGTCGATGGAGTGGTTTCGCGGATTCGTTTTCTTCAGCTTGATTATGGAGTGGAGGAGAACAAGTATCGGTATGTCTATAAAATTTGAACGAATATTTGTTTGTACAACTTGTGAAGTGTTTTTATAGATCATGGTTTGTACTTATTTTAGTACCATAAATGTTATTCTTAGCACAATTGTTTCATTAACAAGTTTGAATTTAAATTTTCCTTAAAACAATTCGAAGAACACAACAATGTGAGGGTGAATTGTGTTAATAAGTTCTTGAATTTTCCAGTTGTTGGGCAAATATGAAGATTGACAGATATTTCAGAGTTTTTTTCTAGTTGTTTGGTGTCTTAAATGTGATAAGTTAGGAGGATTGTTCATTTTAAGAAATCTTTATAAATAATACTTTGAAGATGCTTCATGAATTGTGTGCTATCTTAGGAGGGGTGGTTCTCAGATGGGGGAATAGGAGTATGATTTACTGCTCTCGGATGAATTTTGGGAATGAAATATCAGAAAGAGAAGTAGTTGTTATCGTTGATGCAGCAGGGCATCTGCTCCTTGAAATCCCAAATGCGGCCTTAGGATATATAATGCTTACTTCCTTCTAAACATTTATTTGCATTTGTTGATGTTTCTTACAGCATGGTTCTGCAAGATCTTCTCAAGATGGTGTCATCAGGACAGGAGGGATATGGAGATTCCTGGCGTGACATGCGAGAAAAGTTACTGGGGATTTATGGTGCCGCTCTTGCATCAAGTTGTGGACGTCTTGTTGAAATGATACAAGTAATGTTTTCAATTTTACTTGTAATCGGTTCTGCATGGTTAATTCTTTATTGGAATTTTTTATTAGGCCAGTAGTCTTGCAACTAATTTCTTGTTAGATGATTCGTTGAATGATTCTGGTTATTTTGTTATGCGATGGATATCATTATGTGGTGAAGCTGTCTGGCCAGGATGCTTGGAAAGCTACAATACTGAGTTGGAAAGGACTTTTTATTTATTTTTTAAAATTTATCTGTGTTTGCAAAGTAGAACTTGGAAAGCTTTTCTTTATTGAAGTTTGGTGCAAAGTATCTTTAAACCTAGATCAATACATGTATATGTGTGTATAAATTGGTTAATCCTGAAGTAGGTAGATCAGTTCAGCCAGTTTCATAAGGTCTGTAGGCTAGTTCAAATCTGATTATGATGGTTATTCTAATGTAAGAAGCGAATGCTGTACGATAAATGCAGTTTATATTTTCAAATATATATCATGGTCAATAGCATTTTTTCCTATTAGAAATTAATTCATTGACCATAATTATGAGATGTATTTGAACATTACTAATCAAATACGTTATATTTTCTTTTATCATCCTTTGGGTGCCATTCAATATGTATTACTATTGCTTCTGAGCCATGCATGAGGTAATATTGACTTTATAGGTGGCTTCCTGCAGGTTCTTCAAGATGAGTTGCTCTCAGAAGAGATTGAGAAGTACAGATCTCTTGATAACAACCAGATTCCACCACCTCTTGAACGTCTTCAAAGATATCTTGCTGGGTTGAATCCTGAGGCAGATGTTTCTGATCAAACTTGTAACTTCAACACTATAGCCGGATTTTGCATGAGAGACATGTACCATTATGCCCGTGTTTCTGGTTTACATGTCCTTGAATGTGTCATGGATACTGCTTTGTCTGCTGTGAAGAGGGAGCAGCTTCAAGAAGCTAGCAATGTATGTGCCCAGTTTTATGTTTAAATTCAATATGTGAGTATGAAATGATATTATCATTATTCTGTGGGATCATTTATTTTTTGTTTGATATTGTATTGATACTATTTTGACTGGCCTTTCTTGTCCATCTATGTGCAGATTCTTTTATTGTTTCCCCGACTTCAGCCCCTGGTAGCTGCCATGGGTTGGGATTTATTATCTGGCAAGACTGCAGCACGAAGGAAATTAATGCAACTGCTGTGGAGAAGCAAGTCACAGGTTTTACGCCTGGAAGAATCTTCTCTTTATAGTAATCAATCGGATGAGGTACTTGCCCCTAAAGTCTTTCTTGTGTGATATTTTTCTGGCATGATAACAATTTTAACAAAGGAAAAATGTGACTATATGTGGTATTCTTTGTCAGGTATCTTGTGTGGAATATCTCTGTGATTCTCTTTGTTATCGGCTTGATCTTGCCTCTTTTGTTGCCTGTGTCAATTCTGGTAAATCATGGAATTCAAAATCATCATTGATGTTGTCTGCTAAAGAACAACTAGCCTCCAGTAATGTAGATGCTGAGAATGATCCTTTTGTCGAGAATTTCGTACTGGAAAGGCTTTCTGTTCAAAGTCCTCTTCGGGTAAGTCCTCAAAATAACTATGTTGTTATTTTTGAAAGGGAAACTTACATTTGATCAAACACAGAGCAAGAAAAACTACAGGAAGGATGGACAACATGCCCATCGAAATCAGACCTACAATGATGACATATAAGAATCAGCCTAGACTCTCACCAATCAACATTAATTACTCTAAATAGTAACTTATAATTTCTTTAGCAAAGACCCCCCATGAAAAGCAAAAAATCTAATGTTATTCTACCCCACATTAAATCCACTACGTCCACCTTACCATGAGAAAGCCTTTGGTGATGATTTATGGAAACGTCTACTCTGGCGTTTTTCTTAAACCAATTTTTTTTTTGTACATATGCATAGACTTACGGTGATTTATTTTGGTGCATTATGTAATAACACCGTCATACTCTGTCGTAAGTTCGTAACTTGTCACTTGCAGTTGATTTTCTCTGGATATAAAGTTATACTGTTGTCTTTTGTTCCCTGAACATGTTCTTTAGGTGCTTTAAAGATATAGTTAGCATTGTAATGGTACCATTTTTAATAGTTTTTGAGTCCTTAAATGTTAGAATGTGATATGTGATGGGTTCATTCTCTGTAGGTATTGTTTGATGTTGTTCCAGGCATAAAGTTTCAGCAGGCCATTGAATTGATAAGCATGCAGCCAATTGCATCAACTTTAGAAGCCTGGAAGAGGTGAGCATTCTTGTATCATAGCTTATTGGGTGTCAATCTTTGTTATGCATGATTTAGTTTGTATCATGTATTACTAGACATACAAAGAAAGGGATGAAAACAAATCATTTTGTGAATAGGAAGTGTGTCCAAAATTCCACTCATGCTAGTTCTGTGACTGCTTTTCTTTTCTAAGTTGTTGATCTGACATTCCGGCAGATATCAGTGCTGTTTATTGTTGAATGTGCACTTGCTTTCCCTTGCATATCACGATTGATGTTTTCACCCTTCTCTTAGGATGCAGGATATTGAACTCATGCACATGCGCTATGCTCTAGATTCAGCTGTTCTTGCAGTTGGCGTGATGGAAAGGAGTATTACTGGTGAAAGAGACGGTCTTTATCAAGTTGCATTTAGCCATCTGAAAGATCTGCAGAACCATTTGGAGGCTGTCACTGACATCCCTCGCAAGGTAATCTAATTTTTAGTGCGTTTTTCTTTAATTGCTTGTTTCTTATGTTATGCTTGAAAGTTGTTTATTGTTTTCTTTTTTCGCAAGGTAACATTTCACTTAATTGTTTGTTTCTTATGTTATGCTTGAAAGTTGTTTATTGTTTTCTTTTTTCGCAAGGTTCCTTTTTTGTGGTTGTAGAACTGTTTGTTTTCTTATGTTTATCTCGAAAGTTCAACTTGCGAGTCTATGCCACATGTTTCCTTGAGCAGATCTCTGCATGTTGTCTTTGAAACTTTGTGTAACTATAAAATAAAATTCATGGACAAATGCATAACTGTTGTTTATCCATCATGTTCTGATGCTAGAGAATTAGCTTGCCAATGGATTGTCTTTGGTATTATGTTCAACTTCATTTTGAAATTTCATGTTTTTCTTTGAATCTAAATGCTCTTGATTTGTTTGGAATGCCATCAGTTTTCTTTGTTCACCGCTTTTATTTTCCATTTTTGTATGCTATTATTTTCTAATGGTTCTTTTCAATGGTGGTGTAGATCATGATGGTAAATGTCATAATTTCACTTTTACATATGGATGATCTTTCTCTCAATTTGGATCATTGTGCTTCACTGGGGAGCTCTTCTGGATCACACCACTATGCTTCAGAACAAACTGATGAAACATGTGAAGGGGGAAATGAATTGGTTATATCCTTTACTGGGAAACTACTATCAATATTAAATCACTGTCTTCCGTCACCTGTAGCTGAACTAGATAATGCTCTAAGTGAAGGCATTAGTAGGGATGGAAGACAAGCATTGGAGTGGAGAGCATCAATTGCTAAACATTTCATTGAAGAGTGGGAATGGCGGCTGTCAATTTTGCAGCGTCTTCTTCCATTATCTGAACGTCAGTGGCGGTGGAAGGAGGCATTAACTGTATTACGTGCTGCACCATCTAAGCTACTTAACCTGTGAGTTCTTTAATTTTTTTTTCTTCTTATTTGTGGAACTTATGTAGTGTTCAATCTGTTCCTTAGTGTGAATTGATTTTTGGATATTGGTTATAAATCACTGGTTTTCAAATGGTAGTTTATGACAACTATGAACTATGATGATCGCCCAAAAAAAAAAAATATGACAGCATTAAATGAAATAAACCTTGTCCAAAAAACAAGATAGAAAGTAGTGATGATATTTTGAAGATCATAGTACATCATCAGTTAAACTTAATATGAGATTTCTGACACCAATTTTCCAAAGGTGAATTAATATTGCAGTTGTTCTTTTATGTTGCAGGTGCATGCAAAGAGCAAAGTATGACATTGGCGAAGAAGCAGTGCATCGCTTTTCACTGTCTGCAGAAGATAAAGCTACTCTTGAATTAGCTGAGTGGGTGGATAGAGCTGTCAGAAGACAATCTGTATGATTCAAATCACGTCTTGTAACTGCTTATTTTATGCTTGTCTGCTTTGACTATCTGTACTCGTTCCACGTAGACGTCTTTTGGCTTTGTTTTTCCTTGGGGTGCCTTCATCTGTAGTGTCTCATAAGATGGCCCACTTTCTAGGTAGAAGATGTAGTCTCTCGTGCTACTGATGGTGGGACTTCTACAATACAAGATCTGGATTTTTCTTCATTACGCTCCCAGTTAGGTCCCTTGGCTGCAGTAAGTGCTTAGACTACTAAGTCTCTACTCCCCACTATCTTCAGGGAGGTTGAGTATTTAATTAATGGGCTGATATTGTATATATTTCCTGTCAGATTCTTCTTTGTGTCGATGCTGCTGCTACTTCTGCTAGGTCTGCAAAGATGTCCCAGCAGCTTTTGGATCAGGCAATGCTCAAATAAACTTGGAACTTTAAGATCCTAATTGTGGCACAACCACATAAAAATTGATTCTTTGTCCTTATATATGCTTGTCTTAGATTATTTTGTGATTCTCGAATTGTCTAATTTCCAGAAGACAGGAAGTATTTACTTTAAAACATTGGATTTTTTATTGTTTTGATATTGAGTGGTCCAAATCACCTTGGTTCTGAAACTTTTGTGAGACATTGATGTGAAGAGGATAATCTGAAGGTTGCAGCGTCAGTTTTTCTTTTTCTTCGCCCCCTCCCCCCCAGTAGGGAGCAAATACTTTAATACCAGACCAACATTTGTGTTATCACGGCCTTCATAGGGAAAGATCTTTGCATTGCCTTTTCTTCTGAAGTATTAGTTGTAAGACTTCATGTCATGTGTCAGAAATATTATGAGCTTGGGAGAAAGTAAAGTTTGCCTCGATTGGTATGATTGGATTGTTATTGGAAACCGTCTCTGGATGTATTCCAGAACGTTCATCTTCCCCATATTTTCTTCTGTGTTCTTGTCTTTTTGTTGGCTTTGTTATGAGGTGTTTTTGTTGTTAACAGACATATAGACTCCAGTAGTTTGGTTTTACAAGCAGCTTCGATTTTTCATATATGCAGGCTCAAGTTATGCTGTCTGAGATATATCCAGGAGTTTCTCCAAAGATAGGCTCCATGTACTGGGATCAGATCCTTGAAGTGGCAGTTATTTCTGTTTTAAAACGAATTCTGAAGCGTTTACATGAGTTCTTGGATCAGGTACAGATCTTTATATTCCTATGTAGGATAAAGAGTTCTTATTAAAAGATTGCACCGTCTTTTTATGAAGTTGTCGAACCAGGATATAAACAAATTAATTCCTCACTATCTTATTGTTCTTCCATTCTTTAATTCTTGGTGATTACATTCTGTCCCGAGTAGCTGGCACAATGATTACTGCATTAAAGAATTATATTTGAGATTACTTAATTATTTATCCTGGACACTTGATCTACTCATCCAGGATAATTCTCCAGCCCTTCAGGTCACTTTGTCTGGGGAGAACATCATTTCTTCACCAAAGGAATTCCAGAGACTAGGACAACGGGAGCGTGTTCTCGATATGCTACATCATATGATTGAGGATGCTCACAAGGGAAAGCGGCAGTTTCTCAGTGGTACATTTTTCTAGATTATCCTTTTTGTTTTTAGTGTGGAGGGCTGGGGAAATATGTTTTATGGATGCTCTGCTTCGTATGGCTTCATCATGTCTTTAATTCACACAGGTAAGCTCCATAATCTTGCAAGAGCTATAGCTGATGAAGAAACAGACCTAAATTCTTTTAAAGGAGAAGGCCCATCTGGTGACCCGAAGGTTCTTTATGATCTCGACAAAGACGGAGTTCTTGGACTTGGGCTAAGAGTTTCCAAACAGATACCATCAAATTCCGCAGTTGGAGAAACTACCGTGCAGCCTGTTGGCTATGATGTAAAGGACAATGGGAAGAGATTATTTGGTCCTATAAGTACCAAACCCATGACATATCTTTCACAATTTATTCTCCATATTGCTGCAATTGGAGACATAGTTGATGGAACGGATACAACTCACGACTTCAATTTTTTTTCACTTGTGTATGAGTGGCCCAAGGATGTAAGATTATTTGAAGTATCTGCAGTAAAGTGTGTGTACATTATATTATATGTATTTGCTTTCTGATGTTCTCTTATTGATGGCATTTTGGAATTTGGTTAGAAGGAATACTTTTGGAAGCACTTTAATATCAGGAACCTCATCAAATCGTAGGTTTAATTTAAAAGGCTGTAGAATCACATATATGTTTAGGTGCAAATTCAGGTACTATGGTACAGAGACTTTTAGGCATGTATATGATGGCAAGAAATGTGGAACTGATGAGTATTTGTACATAGAATTTATGCATTATTTACCAGCAATGTTGCACTTGCATACAGTAAATGCTTACTCGATGAGATAAAATGTTTAACCCTGTCCCCAATCTGCTGTTTGGTTGTCAAAAATATTTTAATGTTGCACCTTTAGCTTGATTTATCTGGAATGGTCTGCTATTTTGATCTAAGATCCTGTTTGGTTTTCCTTTTTCTTTGTTTGGTTTCTTCTTGTTATGTTCCTGGTGGACTTCTTGTCCATCCTGTTTTCTAATTTCCTTTCTTGAATAAAATTTTTCTCCACCATAAAAGGGGAAGAAATGTGTACTTGATGAAAAGGAGAAATACAATACACTTGACAATTACATGAATTATTTTCCTGTCGCTAGTATTTGTACAAATTAATACACTTTTAGAACCTATTTAAATCTGATACTCTCATTTCTTGAAAAACTGATAACATATGTAATAGATTTAATTCGTAGAAATTGCATGATTTAGATGGATTGTTAGTGTATAGGCAAGAATGATATATGAAGGGATATTAGCATCTTTGTTTGACGCAGAACTTGCCAGTCTGTTTATTTTGTTTAGTTTGATACATATGAAATCCTTTTGTTGGATGTTTCTTGGTTCTTAATCGTGTGTCTTAGATTTGAAAGCTAAAAGTTCTTATGTTAGTAGTTTGCATATTTCCTTTTATGATAGATTATTGATATAATTATGTGTGGCTATTGTATTTTGCAGCTTTTAACTCGTCTTGTCTTTGAACGAGGCAGCACTGATGCAGCTGCTAAGGTAGCTGAGATCATGTGTGCAGATTTTGTCCATGAAGTAATTTCAGCATGTGTACCTCCAGTTTATCCCCCACGATCTGGTCATGGATGGGCCTGCATTCCGGTCTTTCCCACCTTCCCTAAAAGTGGCTCAGAAAATAAAGTATTATCCCCCTCTTTCAAAGATGCTAAGCCTAATAGTTACTGCCGGTCCTCATTCTTGCCCGGAATCCCTCTATACCCTCTTCAGTTAGATGTCATTAAACATTTGGTTAAGCTATCCCCAGTGAGGGCAGTCTTAGCATGTGTTTTTGGGAGTACAATTTTGTACAATGGCAGTGATTCTTCGATCTCAAGCTCCTTGGATGGTGGATCGCTGCAGGCACCTGATGTTGATCGGTTGTTTTATGAGTTTGCTCTTGATCAGTCGGAGAGGTTATATTCATGACTGTAAATCAATTTCTCTTTATGTATTTGCCTTATTGTTGCCTAGCTTTACTTGTTATTTTGACGTACAGGTTTCCAACTTTAAACCGATGGATACAAATGCAAACTAACCTTCATCGAGTTTCTGAGTTCGCTGTAACAATTAAGCAAACTGCTGATGGTGGCGAGGCTAGAACTGAAGCAAGAGCTATCAAGAGATTACGCGAGCTTGACAGTGATACTGAGTCAGAAGCTGATGACATTGTTGGTAGCAGTAGTGTTTCAACAGCTTTACCAGACATCAATGACCAAGGTGGTACAGCTACTGAACCTTGGGATGACTCTTCAAAATCTGATGTTGCTGAGCTTGATACTTCGGTTTTCCTTTCTTTTGATTGGGAAAATGAAGAACCGTATGAGAAAGCTGTACAGAGGTATTATAGTTCTTTACAAAGATTGGGAAATTATGAGAAATATTTGTTTAGTATGCTGGAAAGCATCTTTACTGTCTCTGAAGTTTCAGTGCATAAATTATCTGGTTTTGGGGAGCATTAAACAGAAATTTTCCGTTTTGCTTTGGAGGGAGGGGTTGGCAAGTCTATTTATCTTTTGATTGGTTTTGGGATCATATGGTCATCATGCTGACAAAGGAAGGTAACATTACCTTTTCTAGTCACTCATTGCTGTCATTTAACAGATTAATAGAAGAAGGAAAACTCATGGATGCTCTTGCACTATCTGATCGCTATCTACGTAATGGAGCTTCAGATCATTTACTTCAGCTAATCATTGAAAGTGGGGAAGAAGCTCGGTCAGTCCCTGTACAATCTCACAGTTATGGAGGAAATAGCATATGGAGCAATAGTTGGCAGTATTGCCTGCGGTTGAAGGATAAACAAGTGGCTGCTAGACTTGCTCTCAAGTATGTAATGTCATGGGTGTATAATTTACCTTGTGAATGTTAGCTCAAACGAATTATACTAGTATCTGTCTATTGTACCCGTCATCTTTGATCAGATTTGTTGCATTTGTGGAACAGTTTTTGTTCCAGTAATGAAAATGTTCCTATTTGATATTTCAACTTATATAAGTGGGTCTTGTTTCTCATAAAAAAACAGTTATAAATGTGGCCTTTTTTAATTTCAAATATTGCGGGAATGTATGAATCTATTTTTGGTCCTTGAAAATGTCTTGTTCCTGTAAGTTGGGACTTGGGAGTAATTCTGCTCTCATTGTCTCCGAGTCTCATAGTATTGTTAGCTTTCCCTGGCATCACATGTTGTGAATCAGCCAAATCCTTCTCGTATGTTTATAGTCCAATTAACTGAGGGGTGTGGTTAATGGTGTTACACATGGACTAATGATTATATGAGAATCATTATATTCTTATTTCCATAGAGTTTCTCGTAGTCTTACAAATTTTGTTCCAGGTATATGCATAGATGGGAACTGGATGCTGCTTTGGATGTTCTCACAATGTGCAGCTGCCACCTACCTCAAAGTGATTCCATTAGGAAGGAGGTAGTGCTTCAATATTTGATAAATTGCATATATTCTATTAATGCTAAATTGATGTCTTGATTACGTGAAGCTTGATAAAGGTTTTATATGTTGCATTATTTTACTTGGTGAACTGTATCTTTTTGTTGTTGATGTAATTCTTTTGGATGCTTAGGTCATGCATATGAGACAAGCTCTGCAGAGGTACAGCCACATTCTAAGTGCAGATGAGCACTTTAACAGCTGGCAAGAGGTTATAATTCTGGTCTCTTTGGACTAAAATGAAAAGTATATATGATAGGAATATTACAAGATAGCTCTTCTAGTTTATTTATTTATTATGGTAGCATGCATGTCACATTAAGTAGGGTTTCATTCTCTTCTTTTGTCCTTCTTGGTTCAATATCAGGTTGAAGCAGAGTGTAAGGAAGATCCTGAGGGCTTGGCACTCAGATTAGCTGGAAAAGGAGCTGTTTCCGCTGCTTTAGAAGTGGCTGAAAGTGCAGCATTATCCATAGATTTGCGGAGAGAATTGCAGGGTCGGCAGCTTGTGAAACTTTTGACTGCAGATCCTCTCAGTGGTGGAGGTCCGGCAGAAGCTTCGCGGTTTCTATCTTCTCTTCGTGAATCAGATGATGCTCTACCAGTTGCCATGGGTGCAATGCAGCTTTTACCTGATTTACGGTCAAAGCAGCTTCTTGTAATTATCTAATTTTCTCATGGAAATTTCGTTGATCTAATAAAGAATACTATTTGTGTGTTATACATTCATATACTCTTGGTTGAATTAAAATGTTTATTTTGTTTATTTATTTTTACTTTTGTAAAGGTTCATTTCTTCCTGAAGCGAAGAGAAGGAAATCTTTCAGATGTTGAGGTTTCTCGGCTTAACTCATGGGCTTTAGGTCTTCGTGTTCTGGCTGCCTTGCCATTGCCATGGCAGCAAAGATGTTCTTCCTTGCATGAGCACCCTCACCTGATACTTGAGGTTCTTCTGATGAGGAAACAGCTACAGTCGGCTGCTTTGGTTAGATATCACTTCTTAAATGCCTTCAGTCACACACCAATACTTTACATATTGTATGATCATTTTCAACTACTTACTGCATGAAAGGCATACTAGTTGGATTGTGATCTCTCTGTTTGTGGTTCTTTGATGCTATTGCTTATTCACATTTTTTTCTGTGACAGATTCTCAAAGAATTTCCTTTGTTGAGAGACAATAATGTCATTATTGCCTATGCCGCTAAAGCAATTGCTATCAGTATTAGCTCTCCCCCGAGAGAATATCGAGTATCTGTTTCAGGGACAAGATCAAAGCAGAAAACAAGAACGGGTGCACCTGTGAGGTCTTCTTTCACGAGCAGTCTAAGTAACCTGCAAAAAGAGGCTCGCAGAGCTTTCTCTTGGGCTCCACGAAATACCGGAGACAGGGCCGCCCCAAAAGATGTTTACCGTAAAAGAAAGAGTTCAGGTTTGACGCCATCAGAAAAAGTAGCTTGGGAGGCCATGGCTGGTATCCAAGAGGATGGTGCTTCAACATGTTCTGTTGATGGGCAAGAACGTCTTCCTGCTATTTCCATTTCTGAAGAATGGATGCTAACTGGTGATGCAACGAAGGATGAAGCTGTTCGTGCATCTCACCGTTATGAAAGTGCCCCTGACATTACTCTTTTCAAGGTATGCTAGTGAAATGAGTTTGTACATTTTGGTTTTTTGATGCAGGAGCCTCTACAAGGCATCAGTTTTCTTTTATAAACACCCCTAGATGCATAATAAAGATAGGAAAACTAAATATGTTCCAACTTCTATTTAAAGCTAAATATGTTTCATGCTGCCATTGTAAATAATGATTTTCATACCTCTATTTGTCCATTTCATATGTAGAAAGTAGAACATATGGCAGCATCCATGGCTTATATTAAATCGCTGTTCAAACTTCTGTGGAATTCTAATTTCATCAGTCCACCTACACTTAATCGTATACTTTCCCTGTATGAAGTTTTTTTTGGCGTGGGTTTGTAAAATTTTTATCTTTATAATTATTAAATTAGTGGTTTCTTCAGCTTGCAATGGTCTTGCTTAGGCATGCTGCTACTGCTGGCTGACAGTTTGGGTTTTCTGTTTGCAGGCACTGCTTTCTCTATGTTCTGATGATTCTGTCTCTGCAAAAAGTGCATTGGATTTGTGTGTTAAACAGATGAAGAATGTGCTGAGCTCTCAACAATTGCCTGAGAATGCATCTATGGAAATAATTGGTCGAGCATATCATGCCACAGAGACGCTTGTACAGGTATACTTCCAGAGAGCATTTACAACATGGTTAAAATTCCATAACGAACGAAGGAAGAGCATTCATCTTTACCTTGTAAAGGCAGGGTTATGGTTTTGTTATGCAATCATCTTTATGTGCATTTTAGTTTGTGATGCGGATTGCAATATTAGTTCTCATGGCATGCTTTTGCAGGGGCTACTTTACGCTAAATCCCTGCTGAGAAAGATTGTGGGTTGTGATTTGTCAAGTAATTCTGAAAGAAGTAGGGACATTGATGACGCATCCTCTGATGCTGGTAGCTCTAGTGTGGGCAGTCAGTCCACAGATGAGTTATCTGAAGTGTTGTCGCAGGCAGACATTTGGCTAGGACGCGCTGAGCTGCTCCAAAGCCTTCTGGGGTCTGGAATAGCTGCTTCTCTAGATGATATTGCCGATAAAGAGTCATCTGCCCGTCTCCGTGATAGGCTGATTGTAGATGAACGGTACAGCATGGCTGTATATACATGCAAAAAGTGCAAGGTAAGTATCATGGATGAACTTTGTAGTTAAAGTCTGCTGCTTTTTTTAATTGTATGTTTTTTCTTTGGAATGATTATTTGAAGCATGTTATGCTTATGGATATGTGGGACTTCTGTCAGATTGATGTTGTCCCTGTTTGGAATGCATGGGGACATGCTTTGATTCGGATGGAGCACTATGCCCAAGCTCGTGTCAAGTTCAAGTATGTTTAGTTTAGATTTGGCATGGAAAGGCCATGGAGCCTTTTCCTTCAATAAAAATGTGTTGTCCCTTTTTCTACTCTCGCTCTCCCCTCTCTTCCCCCTGCCTCTTCATGTTGTATCTCTATGTCCATGTTTATCCCTGCTGAGGTACGTATGGTACAGGTGTTTAGTAATGTTATCTCCCCCCTTCTGATTTTTAGGCAAGCTCTCCAACTGTACAAAGCTGATCCTGCTCCTGTCATTCTTGAGATCATCAATACAATCGAAGGAGGTCCGCCTGTTGATGTTTCAGCTGTTCGTTCCATGTAAGATGCCATACAGCTTCGAAATAAAAAAATTTATGTTTGTCTTTTGTCAAATATTTTGTAGGTTGCTGTGTGATCTAGAGTTTGAGACAATTTTTGTCCAAGTTCTAAGCCAGGAGTTTGAAAGCTACTTCTATTTCCTAATGGGAGTTTTTAAGCTTGCGAACTGTATACTTCTATTTTCTTCAACTGTAAAATCGTTTATCACTTATACAAGGAACAGTGACCAATGGGCTTTTAGAATTTTTCTTTCAATAAACAGGAAGCTTGATAATAAGCATGATGATCCATGGTAATTTTATGTTTCTGTATAAACTTGAGTTAGAAGAAACTCAACTCCATTCATAGTGTCAACCAAACTGACAGTAATAGGGAACCTCTTCTTTTCTCAGAATTGAGCTTGTTTGCCAATATGAAGAAAAATTAGCTGTTTGTTAAATTTGAGATGAGTCATCTTTGTACCCATTTGGGTTTTTTTATCAATGTTGAAGAACACTTGAGATTGTCCATTTCCGTAATGGTTATACTGTGATGACACCTTGTGCTATTCAGTGCATGATATATGACATATAGATACATTATGATTTACATCTCTTATTGTGCCCTGGGCTGGAATGAGAGGCACTGTAGTGTCGCTGATGTATCAGGTTGTGGTTATGTTAATTGAGTTTATTCTAAACATAACAGTCTGGCATTTCAAAACACTTTTGCTCATGTATCATGCACCTTTAGTCTATTATGTGCACTGGAACTTTAGATTCTGAATCAATAAATATGTGCTTATGTAATGAACACACACTTTTCTGAAGCTGTCATTGTGTATAAACTGAAAATGCAACTTATACTGCAGGTATGAACATTTGGCTAAAAGTGCACCGACAATCTTGGATGATTCTCTTTCTGCTGATGCATATCTCAACGTATTGTACATGCCTTCGACATTTCCTCGATCAGAGCGATCCAGGCGTTCTCATGAATCTGCGAATAGTAATTCCACTCATATTTCAGACTTTGAAGATGGACCTCGCAGCAACTTAGACAGCATACGATATGTTGAGTGTGTCAACTATTTACAAGAAGTAAGTTTCACCTTCCCTCTATGCTCAAGCTAGCATTGACCTAGTATCTCAATTTACAGATTTTGAATGACAAGGAACTGAATTTATAAACTGTGCATATCGATTTTTTTTATGCTCGCATACATCTAGAGTACGAGTTAAGGATGTTATTCTTGCTACTTCCCTTTCCTGTTATGTTCCCATTTTTATACTTTTGTTTATACAGTCAGGTTCTTGATAACTATTTTCAATCCTTTGCAGTATGCACGGCAGCATTTGCTCAATTTCATGTTTAGGCATGGTCATTATAATGATGCATGCATGCTGTTCTTTCCTCCAAATGCTGTTCCCCCACCTTCTCAGCCATCAACAGTGGGGGCAGCATCCTCATCTTCATCCCCTCAAAGACCAGACCCTTTGGGAACTGATTATGGGACCATTGACGATTTGTGTGATTTATGTGTTGGTTATGGTGCAATGGCTGTTTTAGAAGAAGTAATTTCAACAAGAATGTCATCTGAAAACCCGCAAGATGTAGCAGTAAGCCAGTATACAGCTGCGGCCCTTTCCCGTATTTGCATCTACTGTGAAACTCACAAGCATTTCAATTATTTGTACAAGTTTCAGGTAAACGCTTCACCTCAATGGGATTCATGTGGAACTGAAATGAGGATTGTTCGAAAGCTGCACTTTTTTAATGTTCATCATATTGTACTTTTATTTTCTTTTAGTTGGATTCAGATATTTACTTCATCTTTCAGGTTATTAAGAAGGACCATGTTGCTGCTGGACTTTGCTGCATCCAATTGTTTATGAACTCATCTTTGCAAGAGGAAGCTATAAAACATTTGGAAAATGCCAAGGTATTCTTTCGCTTATTGACCTTGGAGTCCAAGATGGCTCCTATACATTTTGATTATCAAACATTTTCCAAGATGGCTCCTATACATTTTGATGTATAATGGCATGGAATCTCAGCCCTATAGTTTGGGAAGGTTTAGGGTTTGCAGCAAAGCCGGGAGAATTTCAGCCCCATAGTTTCAAATTTATGAATTTGTAGTGGTTGAATGTCTTTCATGTTGTTCAAATTTTGGTGGTTGTAGATGCACTTCAATGAAGCGTTATCTGCACGATCCAAAGGTGGGGATTCTACCAAGGTTGTGACGAAGGGTGTTAGAGGAAAACGTGCCTCTGAAAAGCTCACTGAAGAAGGACTTGTCAAGTTTTCGGCGCGGGTATCGATTCAGGTAGTTGCATCGCTGAAGTCCTATATTCTTTTATGTTATTAATTTAAAGAAATTGTTGGAACTTGGAAGACTTGTTATGATTTAAATGTGAAGATTTGAGGGCCACATACATGAACATTTGGCCAATACAGTACGAAAAATCCTTAATAAAGTTCAAGAAACATCTTTTATCATTTGAATTATTGTCAATCATTTATATTATCCTTGTGTATTGAGGAATTGGCTCTGCGGCTCTGCCTAAGTTATATGATGTTAATCCCCCCAAAAAGCTATCAGATGTTAAATCCATGGTAATTTAGTAGGCTATCTGTATGGACCAAATCAATAGCTGACATATTAATATGCTTCTGTTTGGTGGAAAATGATATCAACAATCCGTTTAATTCAATAAACAGTTTCATTGGCATTAGTCTCTCATATTTCCTGTTGATTTATTATATGGCAGGTTGAAGTTGTGAGATCGTATAATGATGCCGATGGACCACATTGGAAACATTCACTTTTCGGAAATCCAAATGACCATGAAACATTCAGGTTCGAGTGGTTCTTATCAGTGCTGGGCTTGGTATGAGTGTCTTTAGTTTTTTATGATATTAAAGAAACCAATTACTTCACTGCCCGAAGCAATTTCTTTTGCCTTGTTTTTTCATATATTTGTATTTCTTGTTCAAACAACAAGCGTGCATGACTAGAATTCAAAGTTATAAAAGGAAAAAAAATTTGCTACTGCTTATTAGTTAAAGTCTATTCATGTTAGTGAGTTAAAGGAAAATGTTCAGCGGTGTGGTATCAGTACATTCCATGCATTCCTCTTTTAATTTGTCTTCCATGATGTGAATATGTCCCAGGGTTGACCACATTACTAGTATAATTTATTGTGAATGAGGATATTTATAAGGACATTCCATAATTTTCTGGTTTATTTGATGAAAAAAAATGATTTTCTTTGTAACGTACTCGTTTCTTCGGTGGTTTTATTACCATGCGTTATGCTGTTTATCTTTTTTCCTCACCATTGTACACGTTACATGAGAAATATTTTGATAAGATGGTGAGGAAATTCATGCCTTTTGCTCTTTTTGCAGGAGAAGGTGCAAAATAGCTGAATCTCTTGTGGAAAAGAATTTTGATTTGGCTTTCCAAGTGATTTATGAATTCAATCTTCCAGGTAGCCATTACATTATGATTTCATGTTCAAACCCTTTTTTTTTTCGCAGAATTTGGTTCTGGATTTAGTGCATGTTTTTATTTACATTCCATCCTCTCATAACTTTCAGCTGTGGATATATATGCTGGTGTCGCAGCGTCACTCGCTGAGAGAAAAAAGGGTAGTCAACTGACAGAATTCTTTAGAAACATAAAAGGAACAATTGATGACGATGACTGGGACCAGGTAATGTGATTTACATCTCGCTCAATAACCTGATAAAGCACACAAAGTATCCCATTCTTTTTATTAAATTCACAACAAATGAAAAAAATGGTGAGAATTCATCATCCTCGCCAGTCGCCATTCTTTCTAGCTTTTTACTAACAGAAGAGGAACAATGCAAGGCTAAGTTAAATACCTCCAGTTTGTTATGATCATTGACCGAGTTATAATATACTGATGATCCATTGAGATTATGAAGAGTCAATTTTAGCTGGGAACTTGTTTTCAGTTTAAGGTTTATATTTTGATACTTTCGAACTGGAATTAGTTTTAGAACTGTTTTCTGTGTCTCCCTTTCCGCTTTCTGGAAGTCTGAAACTTATTCTATTTCTTTCTTTGTGAATTTAGTAAATTTTTATGTATTTTTGGGCTCATGTAGGTCTTGGGAGCTGCGATTAATGTATATGCTAACAAACACAAAGAGCGCCCCGACCGTCTCATAGACATGTTGACCAGTAGCCACAGGTAGTGGTTTCATGCTGTTGGAAAATTGTTAAACTTTGATTAATTGAACTTTAGTGCTAAGAAACTTGTTCTGTGCTTTTTTGTGTTTTTGATTTGGCTATGCAGGAAGGTTCTGGCTTGTGTGGTTTGTGGTCGTCTAAAAAGTGCATTCCAAATTGCTTCTCGTAGTGGAAGTGTAGCCGATGTCCAATATGTAGCTCATCAGGTTACCTTTCCTTCCTCAGAAACTCTCCCGTACTACATAGTACTTTGAAGTACATGCATCAAAAAACAATCTATGGGAAAAGGACACTATTCCTTCCTGTTTACAGATAGGTTACATAGCTTGGCCAACATATTACACACAATCGTGCCACTACGTAAATTGTTCAAAATAATGTATAAAAATTTCATCTGGTTTATGCTTCTATGATTTTAGCGCTGTCAACACGCTGCTCAATGCTTTTATTTAATATCTTTTTGTTCCACATACCATATTCATATCTTTATTCTAACTTATTTGCAGGCATTACATGCGAATGCACTTCCTGTGCTGGATATGTGTAAACAATGGTTGGCCCAGTACATGTGATATGGTTGCTTGAGGACATTACAGCCGGTGCAAGCAAATTACTGTTGGCCTTGTTTGTTTTGCTGCACCCAGGTAGTTTGAAACAGATGGGGCCTGACCACGGCTAGGGGACCCAGTTGCTACTGGAATGGCATGTCGCCGATAACTGGTGGTACATGAACTTTGAAGACAAGGCGCCGTTGGTGTTAGGTTACTGCAATCATTTTTGTTTCGTATTGTCAAGACTTCCCGCTGCCATTGATGAAGCTGCTTTTGACTCATTGAGTTTGCGCTGTTATATTCAGAATGTTCTGAAAACTCTGCCCGAGTTTTGGACCACACATACATAGGGAACGTCCCTCGAAAGGCCGAACAGAAATCGATAATAATTCTTCCAAGTACCGAGTAGACAACACGTTGTTCGTGTGCCCTATGAACGTGCCTTGTTACTGCATTTCTTTGCTTCGTCTTCGTCAATGATTTTTTGTTAGTGGATATTAGCATTTAGACTTTAGAGCTTAGTTATTTTAGGAGTGCTTGCGGATGTGTATAGATGCGAGAGAGAAAAGGAGGGGCCATTTCTTGTATATATTTGTATTTTTTGGGGGTAACGCATGTTTGTATTTTTCATTTCCTGTAAGAAAAACTGATTGATACAAGCATATTTTTGGTGCGGCTATTCGATCACTGGACCTCGAGTGCAGTGGCAAACATTTATTCTCTCTTTATACAGGAGGTAAACAATTTTAAAAACTTGAGCTATAATCGCTTGGTACTCTACAATGTGATTCTACTGCCCTTTTCTCGCACAAGTGGGCCATAACTGTTTCTTCCTGGAAAATCAGTGGTTAGGTCTTGCAGGTAAGAATCTAATGGATTAATGCAACGGTTAGTTCTTGCATGCAACCCGTATCACTGAATGAACGTAGCATGGTAGTTGGACCCTTATGAAACATCGTTAATCCATGTTGAGGAGGCAGTATCATTGCATTAGGCCTATTAATATTATCACCAACAACGAACAGTTAAAACTAGACGCTCGAAACTAATGTCTAACGGACGCTGTAATGAGTGTTTGATTAAAAGTTAAAACTAGCTCAATTTTTTTGAGGTTGGTTCGTGTGCTTCAACAAGGGTGCAAAAGCAAGGATCCTTTGAAAGGTTACAGAAACCCTAGTTGATCGGTACCTGACAATTTTATAAACAATATAATAGGGTACAAACACTTAATGTTTAAAGATGTTTTAAGTTCGAATTCATTAATTTGTCAACTTCGACTGTTTGTTAAAGAAAAGTGAGTAATTTGAGGCTTTTGAGTAATGTTTCAATGAAGCAAGGGATATTGACGAGAGGCCTAGCGGCTCGGGCCTTGTCTTATTCTTTCTTTTAATGAATACTGGAGAGAAATATGTTAAGAATGTTATCTTAAAAGTGAAATTCTCTTTAGACTATTTGACACCTCATATTCTCAACATAATGTTTCATACTGTTAGCACGAGAATTAATCTTAAACTGCAAGTTGTCAGAAAATCCATGAAGAGTTCTACTTTGAACGAGGCTCTCAGTATTTCTGATAGGGGAATTAGGGAAAATCCGTCGGTAACAGTTGACAAAACATGTGATGCTCATTGCTGATGACATGAGACGAGGATTTTGGGATTAAGCTCAGTTCAACGTTCAATAATATGTAGGAATTTGGCCACATGCATGACATCCACGTCCGTCCGTTGAAAAAAAAAAACCTATAATTTTATATTATCCATTATTTCAAAGATTAAAATAGTTATATATATATATATGTGTGTGTGTGTGTGTGTGTGTGTGTGTGTGTGTATCTATATATATCATCACCTAGCACGCTTTGCGTTTGCACGTTGCGATTCACGGATTCAGATGGGAACCGGCGTATGTCACTATGTTGGACTTGTAGATGCAAATTTTTGCTATCTTCCCGTTTTACATGTTATTTTGTAATTATTGCCGTTTTTATTTTTGCAGGTCTTGGCCTAGTCTTCTCCAATATTTTTTTACTTTACTTTCATTTATTATCAATAAAAATGGTGGAGAAAGGATAGACGGGGGATTTCTGAGTGTAATGGTCCTTATCATTTTGGAAAAAGAATAACTGTCTCGCACGCGAGTATTGTCGA
>JAOTRO020000005.1:10965404-10976937 GCA_028566515.2 Pyracantha coccinea | reverse complement strand
AATTATACTATATATGGCCGGTCATTATCCATTAAAAGGATCAGCCACACTCTTATAAATACTCATATTATCCCACTAGAATGATAAGCTATTTGTTATCCACAAACTCCTAAATGCACTCTTTTTAGAATTCTAATTTTGGCATCCGAGATTCTTCGGCCAAAGTATCTTGGGCGCATGAGGCTTTTGGTCTTAATCGAAGGGAATATTATTTTACAAGTGCATTTTTGTTAAACGAGAAGATGACGGAAATTTGAATTCACATGACTCGTTTGGAGGTTTTTTTTAAACGACTAAACGTATTTTCAGTGAGTATGTTTTTAAAACCAATTCTTAGTCAAAATATAAGTAAATTCTGAAAAATCACTTAAAAGTAAACTATGCAAAAAACACATAACTGGTGCTTCTTGTATGAAACACTTCAAGTGCTTTTGAAACTCAAATTTTTCTTTCTTTCTAAAAGCACTTCCAGTCAGTTTAAAACCTTATAAATATGCCCATTATTACCCTCTCGTCTAGCATTAATACACATAAAAATGTCCAATATATTGACAAGATGTTCTTCTCGAGCATGACCGCCTTTGTTTTCGGATGAGTATAACGTACTCCACGACAGTTTTCTATGCTGGTAATATTGGAGAGTGTTGATGTTGGTTTGAAGGCTCTTCATAATATCCGCCTTCTTCGTGTTCTTATGGAGAGAATTTCAAATCTCTTCTTTAAATTATACCACTTAAAACGTCTTCTACTTAATAAAATACCATTCCACTATACGATAAGGGAAGTTAGAAGGCTGGTGCTAGTTAGGAAAATAATAAGATAAGGCGTTTAAAAAGATTTAGTTTTATGATTGTTTTGGAATGATTTGACTTTTTTGGGTAGATTTGACTTTAAACAACGGATGTGATACGAATAATTCCTCAAACTAGACAGAAAAAACTATTATTTATATCATCTTTAAGTGAATTATTGTGATTAATTAAAATTTTGATTAATTATATAAGATTGTTTGAAAGGATTTGGATCCTATACGGATCCAAATTGTGAGAATTTTAGGGATACTCACATTTTAGTCATTCATCGTGCATTGTGCAGTCAGAAATTATTTAATTTTTTTATTTAAAATTAAACCTGATGAAAATTAACTACACAATATACGATAAACGGTTATAATGTAGGGACTTCTAAAATCCCTACAAAGTGAATCCGAAGAAGATCCTCTTCCTGTTTGAAAGCTCCCTATCACCTCTCTTCCCCTTATTATATATTTACTTTAGCCCTCACACTTACCTATATTCTATATTCTAATGAGATCCATAGACTTTGTATCAACAAGAGGCAATACCCTCCTTTTGTCTTTCTCTATTTCTCTCTTGTTACTTGACAATGTCGTCGTGGTCGGCAACAGCCTCGCCGCTGCCCTTACTGTTCCGGAGGCGCTCGAGCGGCGAGATTAGGAATTTGGCCTCGGTTTCAAGCAGCATCTTACCGGCTTTTGGAACCGTCGTCGATGAAGCCCACTTGCAGCTCAAGAAGTTTGTTATTGCTCCCTATGATAGAAGATACAGGTAAAATATAACGATCTTACTCTTATATTTTCTCATATCAGACAGCGTAACATATTATATATTTCTTTTGATTCACAATCTAGCAACGTAACATACTAACGAAATAAACCATGAGTACAAAATATTCGTTCTAATTCATAGTCTAATAACGTATTTCCGTATCCATGACCTATGTTAGCGTGATTAACGGCTGTGTTTGACATTGAAATGTGATGAAGGTGGTGGCAGGCGTTCTTAGTGGTGCTGGTGATATTCTCAGCATGGGCGTCACCATTCGAACTGGCCTTCAAAAAGGTGGCGACTGGGTCACTCCTGCCCGTCGATTTGGTTGTGGATGCATTCTTCGCCGTTGATATCATCCTAACTTTCTTTGTGGCTTACTTGGACAAGTCAACCTACCTCTTAGTTCTTGATCACAAGAAAATCGCTTTGAGGTAATATTCTTCTCTCTCCTGGATTTACTCCCCAACTCCCGCCCCTTTTTAGGAGTGATTTATGGTGTCACAAATTAAATACTAAAAAACAAAAAGATTTTTATCGTTTAATCCTATTGAAAGAGGGATAAATGAAAAATAACATATAATTAATTTGGATTTAATAGGAAACAGAATAATTATGAAAAATTCTCATTAATATTGTCATATAATATTTGATTTTTTTTTCAATTGATGAGAGATTTGAAAGAAAATTTCAAAAATCTTTTTTATCCTACCGGAAGTGTTATGGATGATGAATTGCTAAATTTAAATGCCAATTGATGTGATAATTTTTTATATTTTGTGAATAAACAAGGTTTCGAGTCAGTCGAGAAGGAGGATCAATGAAACATTATTACAATAATCTAACAATCCGTGATCCAAAGGATGTAAGGCTTGTTTGGTGAGCTGGTTGGAGTGAGTGTCAAAATGTGAAATAAGCAGAATTGAATATAATAGGTTATGAATCTACAATAACAAATGATCACATAAGCCCGTGCTAAGATTCCGTTAGCATGTGGTCGCATGAGCAAGGGAGTCCCACACAAATCCGAAGGATGATTTTTGCCATGGCTTTTTCTACTAGGTCAAAATTGTCCTAGCCCATTTCCTATGTAGGTGTTATAAATAGGCAAAAGTTTGAGAGATAACTTTTGCTAGGAACAGGATCGAAGCGGGTGCGAAATATCACACTGTTTAGTTTTGTAACTATAACACAAAATGATTGCAGGTAAAAAAAGGAAGGGAAGGATACTGATATTATTGTTTTTAGTTCTTTTCTTTTGCAATGTGTATTGTAATCACATGAAGTGCTCTTTATATAGAACAACGACAACCAAAAAAACAAAATCATTATACTTTTTGAAAGCATCACACAACTACTATTCCTCTACTATTCCCAAGTCTACCTTACTGTAGGCATTCATTCATCCTCATAATTTTATAACAGTAGGCTATATAAGGTCCTTTTTAAGATGTGTTTTTTATATCATATTTTCTTTTCTTTAAAATGAAAAATCAAAAGAGAATTAGAAGACGGAAACAAATGAGAGTGCATGAAAAAACACATTATTGTATGGAAATCATTTCTTACTTCTGATCGCACTAGCATAGTCAAATCGGTTCTTATCAATTTATCTAGCCCCACCACTTGAATTTGTTCTTTGTTTTGTATTATAAGATTGTGAATTATCTTACATACAACGAGTTTTATACAAAAACATTCGTACTGATTGTCAAAGTTAACCACCACCAAAGATAATTACAAAAAGAATCAAGTTAAGAATGATGATTAATCTTGATACTAATTGAAATTATGTATTTTTATTTTGTTGGCAATTATAGGTATGTTACAAGAATATATTTTCCACTGGATGTAGCGTCAACTCTACCATTTCAAGTGATATATAGAATTTTTACTGGTAATATGCACCATCAGCAAGTCTTTGGCTTCATCAATATGCTTCGTCTGTGGCGTCTCAGGCGCGTTAGTGAACTTTTCAAAAGGTACTTTAACTTCTAACTGCATACTAAATCCCTAATTACACATAAAATTAACATGTGATTAAGATCCTAATAAAGGACTAGTGTTTAATTCACATGCAGGCTAGAGAAAGACACACGCTTTAGCTACTTTTGGGTTCGATACATCAAACTAATTTGTGTAAGAATCTAGTTTCCTCTCTTTGAGCTTTTATTTTACTTGTTACATTCCCATATCGGGCATGTTATGTTAACCGCACGTTTATGTTGTTTCATACATATTTTACCACATTATAGATCTCAATTCAGAGTCTAACAACATAACTCGTAACAATATCTAGTACTAATCAACCTATGTTTTTCCGGTGGGGTTTTGGAGCACAGGTTACACTGTTTGCAGTGCACTCATCAGGTTGCTTCTACTTCTGGATGGCAACCCATCACAAACAAGAAAAGGATACATGGATTGGAAGCCAGATCAACGACTTCGAGCACAGAAGCATCTGGTTGTGTTACACGTATTCCATCTACTGGGCCACTGTCACTCTCACCACCGTTGGATATGGCGACTTGCATGCGGTCAACTTTGGGGAGAAGATTTTTAGCATCTTCTATATGCTTTTCAACATTGGCCTCTTTGCTTACTTGGTTGGAAACATGACCAATCTCGTCGTCCATAGCGCCGTTCGAACTTTATTCATGGTATATGATTTTCTACTCTTTTGCAATCAGAAGTTTGATAACGATTTTGTTTTTAATTAAAAAAAAACAAAAAATAGTTATTAAACGGTTCTTAAAATAACTAAAGAAAAATGGTCTCTTGTCAACTTTTCGACGACATAATCATGTTATTAGACTATGAGTTTGAGTCATTTGGCCATTAACTGGGCTGATTGTTGCATGAATGTCTACTGAATGTGTAATACCTAATCACAGTCTTGCACCATAAACATGTTGTCTTACAAAAAATAACTTTCGTATTAATCAAGCATCTTTGATGCTTGTAGAACCCACTTCAAAGGCCAAAACCATAAAAATCACCTATTGTAGATAATTGACCTTTAGCATTTGCATACGGGAAATCATTTATACACATTTTCTCCTTTCTACACATTCTTATTTATCTTCGTGGAGGGGGTGAGAAAAATGGTGTACGAAAATCATTGGTAAAACACGATGCAATGGTCGATTACTTATATAATAGACTAATTTGAAGTGACTTTTTTTGTTGAATGTGGTTTATAAACAGAGGGATGCCATCAATGAGATATTCAGATATGCAAGCAAAAACAGACTTCCAGAAGGCTTGAAAGAGCAAATGCTGGCTCACATGCAGCTCAAGTTCAAGACTGCAGAGTTGCAGCAAGAAGAAGTGCTTGAAGACCTTCCCAAGGCAATCAGATCCAGCATTTCCCACCATCTTTTCCGAAAAACAGTCGAGAAAACCTACCTGTTCAAGGGAGTCTCTGAACACCTAACTGTCCAATTGGTATAGCTATTACGTACTCTCTTCTCTTCCCTCTAAATGCAAGATTCATAATATGATCTCGTCGCTGTATAAATTCATCAAAGAACGTTGTTGTTTGCAGATTTCAGAGATGAAAGCAGAATACTTTCCCCCCAAAGTTGACATCATCTTACAAAACGAAATCCCAACAGATTTCTACATTCTAGTAAATGGAGCGTTGGTATACTCTCTCTCTCTCTCTCTCTCTCTCTCTCTCTCTCACATATCAATCCTACATAAGATATAGTAGAAACATAAACTAATTGCATCGCGTATTTGAAATGCAGGACCTGCTGAAGTACAAGAACGGCACAGAACAGGTACCTTTGAGCACTTCATTGCAAGCATTCCATAGATTGTTTCGGGTTTCAGAACCTCTTCTCTATGGAAAATGCAATGTACTCTCTCTAGGTTCCCCAGTGATGAACGGTGAGATGTAAGTTGCATCTTCCATACAGGAGAGTATCTGCCAAGTTTTTTTTTAGAGAGTGTAGTGTGTTCGTATGCGCTATTTTAACTATGAAGTTCTTGATATGAAGTAATCATGAAGGGCTCGGGAGTCAAGAAATTATCGAACATAGTAAAACATGTAATGCGAGATGACGGCTATGAATGAACTGAGGAGTACAAAACAGTGCACCTATTGGCATTGTAGGATGTTCAAGCCAAGAATCAAATTAAGGAAAACCAATAGTCAGATGACACAAGCGTGTATAGAATGCACTGCTAACAGATCTTACCGTGCATCTCTTACCGAAACTGATCCATCCAACCTCGAGGAAGACACCCATAGCTTTCTCACATTGAGTTGTCCTTTAAGCTTCCAACAACCTGCAGAGGCAGATGAACAAAGATCATAAAAATTCAACCTTGAACCGTAACCCGGAAAGGATATTGTACTCGTGAGAAATGGCTCATCTCGGATGTCCTCTTCAATTAAGCAGATGCAGTCTGAAAAATGAATACAAAGAATAAATATGGTAAAAGAAAAGTGCATATACCCTCTCCTCCCTTAGCTTTAACGGAAAGAAAAAGTAACGTTAAGCGGGAGATCACTAACATAGTAAACCAGCTAACTGATGACCTATGAATCAACCCTCGGAATTCTAACACAGAAACAAGTTATTACAGCAATGTTGACAATGAGAAGCCTTTTCTTATGTATGTTGTTCTGATTAAACTTGCTTGGATTTTCAGTTTTTGTCAAAACTAGGATCTGCAGACTTGGTAGGAGAGATTGGGGTATTTTTCAACATCCCCCGACCTTTTACAGTGAGAACGAAAAAGCTTTCACAGGTTATTCGGATCAGCCATCAATCATTCAAGCAAATCGTACAGTCACAGAATGAAGACAGCAAGATAATAATCAAAAACTTCATTGAGGTAACAACATCTATCTCCTTCCTCTCCCCATTACTCTCGTTTCGTTCTTTTAAGATACATAAATAACCCTATCATGCATAGTCAGCTGTTTATGCTGAGTCTTTCCTTTTCAGCACTTGAAAGACTTGAAACAAGAGGTGCGAGAAGAAATACCATTTCTAACAGAATTGCTCGATGACCTGAATATAGAGGTACACATCTCCATTTCTAACAGAATACCTTGACGGTAAATCTGAGTCTACTTATCCGGCTTTTCCTTAGCTTCTATTGTTTATCGAAGAAAGCATTGTGAATTCACACCAACGTAAAAGACTACTAGGAGTTCGGAGTTTTGGCCAGACATTCTACTTAGAATAACTTCAACTGCATTGAGCAAAGGAAAGCCAACACTGAGTGGTTTCAGTTTCGGTTCATGTTAATGATGATACTTTCATTTTCTTTGCAGCATATACAACCAAATGCACCAGTGAATTACCAAGGAGAAGCGAACACGGAAGGTAAAGTCCTCCCTTAGTTGAATCAAAATTGTGAAACGTAAATTGAAATTTGTAGGCTAGAGCCAGACACTAAAAATGTTCAAATAAGGAATTTTAGGTTAAAGTGGACACAGCATTACATACTAATTCTATGCATTAGAAGTTTCAGGATATTTGTCATCTTAGTTTAAAATTTTACTATCATTTTACAGAAACAAGCGAAACTTCCACTCCAGGGCCAATTATTATGAGAGTCATAATTCACGGACATCATCCAGATGAAGGTGACACGAACGGAAAACTCATTCATTTGCCCGAGTCAATGGAAGAGCTTCTGAAATTAGCAGGTACTCCCCTATTTGAGACACATACCTCCAAAAACTATAAAATGGTCGGAGCTAGTGAGTGGCTAATAAAAATGGTGAGAACTAAAATCCAGAAGGCCGGAGACTTCATGATTCAACATATGGCCAACGATATAGAATATCACAATCTTCTCAGTAATACTAACTGATTTACCAATCAGTTTCATACCAACTAGAACACAAATTTTCGACTTCGCTCACACTTTCGTCACAAGTAGACAAATTATTGGAACGTACTAACTATTTTACTGTGAATGCAGAGAAAAAGTTGGGAAAAAGAGGAAGCACAGTTGTAATGGCAGACGGCTCACAGGTCGAAGAGCTAAACGCATTAAGAGATAACGATCGCTTGTTTATCTTTTAAACACAAACGCTATGTATGAAGGAATGAATGGACGAATGACGACTGATCAATCGGTTTCGGCCATCTTCTAAACGAACTTTTATAATGTAATTCTTGGAAAATACGAAGATTCAAGAACTTACAGCATCTGTGCATTCTATGCTCGGTTGTTGAGCAACTCCAAGACGGCGTAAGCAGCTTTTTCGACTTGCTCTCTGACCTCCTCTAACCCTTTCTTCTTCTCGATAGCAGATTCCTTGCACTTCTCGATCTCCTCCGAAATTCCGGCAGAGTTCTCATCAATCTCGCTATCGAAAAACCAAATCGTCATCGAAACTTCAGAAGATGCAATTACAGGAAACAGTTCCTTGAAATCGAAATCGAAATCAAATCAAAGTTAAATAGAAAACTGGAAGAAAAAATAGAAACTTACCTCATCATCTTAAACATATTCTCCATCGCGCCCTGCACTTGCTGTGAAATCACTGCGCGATTTAATATAAACTTAAACAGCTTTTTTCTTGGAATCCAAGACTCAAATTAGAACAGAAGAATTCGTACAATCGAATCACAAATGAAAGTGACATTGAATTGCGCGAGAGAGAATTGAACTGACCGTAGACGATGGATGACATCGGAGACTCGGTCTCCGATTGGAGTTGGAGCTGATGGTCCGGCTGAGATGGTGAAGCCGCCATTGGAGTGTGGCGTGTGCGTGTAATTTTGAGCTTTTGGCAAAAGCAGCAGCTGAAATGGAAGAAATGTTGTGTTTGGTTTGGTGCGCTAATTGCCAAGTGCTCATAAAAAGGAGGGAAACTGAAAAAAACGAGTAAACTAGTTTCAAATTTTAAAAGGTGTATTTTATTTTATTTTTTTTTTTTTTTTTGGAAAGTGAAATCCAAAAGGATCGCCAACGAGGAGATTTTATTAAAACAAATACACACATACAAAACAAAACAAAGGCCCAATTTATTCCTAGAAACAAACAAAGAACGGGCCTAAAAACAAAGAAAACACAGAAAATGAGCCCAACAACAGGGAATCCCAAACAAAAAAGAACATCCGAGAAACATCCATTGTGCTCTCTACCGCCAATCCGAGAAGCAGCTAGCCATCCAATCCTCCGTCCACCGTTGATCATCACCTCCACAGGCGCCACCTACACACAACCATCAACAAGAGATAGTCGGCGAGAGAGAAGCCAACCATCGGAAAGAAGCTCTGGGAAAATCTCGAGCAACATCGTCGCAAACAGCAGACAACAAGGAGAACGTGGTGGTGTGGGAAACACCCGAGCCGAATACAACATCGGAACTCTACACACAAACTCTACATAAACCATGGCTGAAAAACAAAGCACGGAAGGACCATGAAAAGGGATACCCACGGAGGTTGAGGGATGGGAAAAGTGAGAGAGGAAAAGGAGAAAAACCATCAGTAGATGGAAGGGTAGAAGAAAGAAAAAACAAAAGCAAAAAAAACCAGAGGAATTTTCATGAATTTCATAGTGTATTGCTGACCTTATTAAATTTTAGTTTCTCCTTATGTTGATAAAATTACAATCTTCAACCCATACAACTTGAATAAACAAATGATTTTTTAACTAACCAAGAGCAAAGATTGTATTAAATATGGGTAAATCTTCTCCAATGATCAATTCAAACATAATCTTTCATATGAGTACCAACGTAAAGCTAACATGATGTGGAGAGGCATGAACGGTAGTCCACCATTCCAAAGACAGGGAAGGCTCACGGAAGCATTTCAGTCTCTCTTGACCACCATCAACGCGCAGTTTCTGATTTTAGGTTGGACTGGAGACCATATAAGCCTAAGTAGGTTTGTTTTTTGATTTTGGGTTTGAGGCATGGAACTCAGAAAATACAGATTATTTTCTGGTTGAAAATTTTGGAATGACGTGTGTCATTTGATTGTAGCCAAATATAGACTAAAATGCTTTTTAACCTTTCCAGGCGCTATTGAAGATTAGATACCCTATAGAGTGTAGGATACTTACTAAAAAAAATCAGTATAAAATATAAATAATGTACGTAAGCAGGAATCAAATCGAAATTATTGATTTGCTGATGTCCCAATATTGATTATTAAAGTTTGTGCTCTTTGATGATGAATTGTTTGGATACATGATCAGGTTCAAAACAAACAAATTGGGCTTCTTTTGAGAAGCTCTTGTGTGCAGCATAACTGTGAAATCTAGGCCCACATGTAGAAAGTCTCCCTTCCTCTAGCAAAATACTGCAAAAACATTTTCTGTCGTTTTAATCACTTGACGTAAGATTAAAATACACTTTAATTACACTTTTAAATGTCTCCTCTTTGCGAGTGTGTGATATTGACCTCATAAAATAGTTGTATTCAAAATTTTGACCCTTCTAATTACGCGTTTCTGTTCTTGTCATTTTTTATTTTAAACAAACGATAGCGAGAGAAGAATCAGACTCGTAATTTTGGATACAAAATTGTTTTCAATCACTGAGAAAATAAAACAAAGACATTTGGCTTGATATGCAAACTCTTTGTGGGCCCCCCCTTGGCATACTTAATTGAAGCAACTAGATAGTTAAATTAGTACTTAATTTGGATTTTATTCAATTTGAACAATTGGATACCAAATCATGAAATAGTGAGCACATACCAACGACAGGCCAGCACTGTGTCCACGTGACGTATCTACTCAAAGCGTTTACCGTTTACCGAGGACCAAAAATGAAACGGTAATTTCCAACCATTTAAATTGTTTATTAAACCCAATTTAAAAACTCATTTTATTTGTTTATTCCTTACACTAGGAATTTTTTGGTACTTGTGGAGGTAGCAAGCATCATAATTTAAATAAAATAATATTTCTACTACTTTAAAAAATTAAATAAATATTAAAATAAAAAAATTCTTTTCTATTTTTTATTCGGGTAAGTAGGAAACTTCCAGGATATAAGGTCTTGTAAATACATACAATTATGAATTTTTGACAAATTTTACACATTATTTGACAAATTTACCCTCTCAAAACCAAACAACTTAAAAAAAGAAATAAAACAAATCACACGACCACACCCTATCGGAAACCACACTCGCCGACAACCCAACCACCAGCAGCCCCTCCCTCTCGCCTGAAACCAGATTCCTAGTAGAAGTGGTTCCGATGACTCCGTCTACCACCCTTTACACTTGCATAGTCGCATGCTGTTTCCTTTATGTTACAACTCAGAAAGAGAAAGTTAAACACCTTCTTATACGACAAACTATATCCCTCTCTCCATCTGGTCGGCGTCGAGGGGTGTTCGTGCGAGGGTGCAGAAAGGGGCGGAGGTGGGGGGTTGGGCTTAGCTGGACCGACGGGGATGCGCGGGGAAGATCTCAGGGAGGACTAGGAGAGGAGATGGTGGTGCGCGGTGGGTGGTGGGATGTCGGAGGGGACAAATTGTTATATTCATTTTTTTTATTTTGTAAAATTTCTTTTTTATTGATTGTCATGGGTGTATTTGTAATTAAATAATTTGGAGTGAACATAGATATGTGGCGGGGTGTAACTGGAAAAACTCTTAAATAATGTCATTTACTATGTTGGTAAATTATTATTATTTTATTTGGAAATGTTGGTAATTAAGCAGGCACCACATAAAAAATAAATAAAGATAAAAGTAAAAAAGGTAAAAGGGGAAAAGAAGCAGCGGAAAGCACCACAGTAGAGTGAAACGTACATTCATTGCGCTCCTTAAGTTAGATGGGTCCCGCATGCTTTTACACAGATCCCAATCCATGATCAATCCAAAGAGTTGGCATACGGTTGGGATACGTTTCTCCCACCGTATTTTATTTTTTTAATGGGATTGTGATAAATGCAACTAGCAGATGAGCACACACTCTGTGTGCGTGAATAACCGCTCACCTCCTCCCACGTTATTCTCAAGC
>JAOTRO020000005.1:10911002-10924557 GCA_028566515.2 Pyracantha coccinea | reverse complement strand
GGGCTGGGTGCCAGGCAATTGGGCGGGCTGGAGCAAATGGACTGGGTGCTGGCTTGATTTTTTGGCTGTGTGCTGGGTAAGTCCACCTCCGGTGGAACTGCTCTAATTAATACACTTTTGACTTTGGGTAACTTTGGAGTTGCTTTGCAATTTTTTGAGTAGAGCGATAGCGTTAAGGCCTTAAGGGGTCAGATAGTTAGTTGTTAGGAGAAGAGAAATTGATAGAGATTGAAATCACATCAATTTATATCACTACGATAAAACGTCATTTAAAAAAGCCACAAATAAGGTAGTGAGCATTATTACTACTTTTTTTTGTCAAATGAAAAATTTGTTAAATTAAACGTTAGATTAAAAAACCGACAAGGTACAAACTCATGCCATTGTGCAATGACAACACTTTTGTCCACAATTGTGGCAAAGGGCCGCATTACCACCACTTTAAAGCAAGGGAGTAAAAATGCACCCCTTATTTATAGGGAACGAGGATTCTCTCCATTTATCTTTTCATCCCCTTTCATCCTCTTATCTCACACTCTTTATTTTGTCTTTCTCTTTCTATATAAAAAATTAATATAAGATGTTGATGTGGTTTAATCGTGACCATTCAAATAAAAGAGGAAGAAATAAAAGAGAAAAAAGAGGGAGGAGAGAATCCATCTCCATTTATAGGATCCACATTCCACACACTTCAAGAAGAGTGAGAAATAGGGATTTCCTAGACATACAGTACAATCAATATGTCAACAGATCACTTTTCTCCATGTAAAACTATACTATATAAATACATCACACTACCCTAAACTATTCGCATTAAACAAAAACCACATTCCATGGAGCCCCGAAGCCACCAAATCCCTCCAACCCAAAACCTTCCTCCTCCGCCCAGTTTCTCAGCCAAAGTTGCAGAACAAGTAAAATCCAACCTGGTTTTCAAGTCCAAATGGGCAGAGCTAAATGGCGCAATGGGTGACTTGGGCACATACATTCCAATTGTTGTGGCCTTGACTCTCTCAAGGGACTTGAACTTAGGCACGACCTTGATCTTCACCGGCGTCTACAACATTATCACCGGTGCAATTTACGGTGTACCGATGCCAGTCCAGCCCATGAAGGCCATTGCCGCCACCGCTCTAGCCAACCCGGATTTCGGCGTGCCGGAAATCATGGCTTCTGGGATTTTGACAGGTGGAACCATGGTTGTTCTGGGTGTCACAGGTTTGATGCAGTTGGTGTACAAGCTGATCCCTCTCTGCGTTGTGAGGGGGATTCAATTGGCACAGGGCTTGTCATTTGCGTTAACCGCGGTCAAATACATCAAAAAAGTCCAAAATCTCCCCAAATCTAAAGCTCTGGGAGAGAGGCACTGGTTAGGGTTAGATGGGTTGGTTTTGGCTATTGTTTGTCTAGGGTTTATAGTGCTTGTTAATGGTGCAGGTGAGGAAGGGCAGGATGGTCATACCGATCATGTGGGTCCTTGTGGGGATGAGGAAGAGAGCCCCAGCAGAAAGGCAAGGTGGAGGAAAAAAATAACTTCACTACCTTCAGCTTTTCTGATTTTTTTGCTGGGTGTGATTCTGGCTTTTGTAAGGAAGCCAAAGGTTGTGCATGAAATTACGTTTGGACCCTCTTCCATGGAGGTGGTGAAGATTTCTAGGCATGCATGGAAAGAAGGGTTTGTAAAAGGTGCAATCCCACAACTGCCATTGTCAATACTGAACTCAGTGATTGCTGTGTGCAAATTATCATCTGATCTTTTCCCAGAGAGGGACTTTTCAGCCACTTCACTTTCAGTGACGGTAGGGTTGATGAACGTTGTGGGTCCTTGGTTTGGCGCCATGCCAAGCTGCCATGGAGCCGGTGGGTTGGCTGGGCAGTACAAGTTTGGGGGGAGGAGTGGTGCGTGTGTGGCTCTGCTGGGTGCAGCTAAATTGGCGCTGGGTTTGGTCTTGGGAACCTCTTTAGTGACGATTCTGAACCAGTTTCCTGTTGGGGTTTTGGGGGTGCTGCTTTTGTTTGCTGGGATTGAACTAGCCATGTGTGCTAGGGATATGAACACAAAGGAGGAGAGTTTTGTGATGCTTATTTGCACTGCAGTTTCACTGGTGGGTTCCAGTGCAGCACTAGGGTTTGCGGTTGGGATGGTTGTGTATTTGCTTCTTTGGCTGAGAAAATTGGGCACCGACAAACCTGATTCTGTGATGTCTATGGATGCATGATCCATAGAAAGTTGTTTAGGGACTTTAGACTTGTATTTATTTGGTGTAGCATATGTTCTTCAAGATGCATGGTTGGGGAGATGGTGCAGGGTTTAGAAATTGCGTTTGTAGTGAGTGAGGCAGTTTCTCCATGACGAGAGCAACTTTCATAATGCGGGAAACAGTAACATTGACTTCCCGTATTAATGATACAATGTCATATGTAAGCTGCTTTTCGTATGTCACTATATCATTAGCACAAAACGTCATTGTGGCGTTGTACATGCGCCATGAAAGTCATTCTATTACAGGAGAATGTGTGTCTTTTTTTTTTCTTTTTGTAATATTTTCTTTTCATGTAACTTTGCCTTCTTCTGATGGTTTAAGATTGGTAAGTATACATGTTTTATACTTTATGATTTCTTTCAACTGGAAAAAATGAATGAAGTAGTAGCTAGAGCTGGTCTTGTATGTTTCACCAATTGAGCCTCCACCACAGCTGCAAGATATAAATGAGTAAATATTCTTAATTTATTTTATTCCCTTGAATATATTCAAAGATTATGATCATGGTTTCCAGCTGCCATGGACATATATCCCTCCTTTATTTGGTAAAGAAGATGCCCTGCTTACATGCACAAGGCTTTGAATATATTCACTACTGCTCAGTGCTCATAGGGTTTTGTCTTTGTTTAGTTCGGGCGGAGGCGACCGAGAGACGAGGCGATCAAGGTCCCTGCCGTGGGTTTTACTTTGAACCAGGCCTCATAATATCATAAAATCCCTAAAAGTATGTACTTTGAGAGCGTATAGCCTACCTTGCAAAACCATTCATGTCCAAGTAAGTTTTTCCTTAAAACCAATGAACAAAAGCGACGAAAATAGAAAAACGAAGGACTAGGAGAACTAAGAGATAGGAAAAGCAAAAAAATGGAAATCGGATCAACTAGCTCTCCCCTTCCCTTAATTGATATGATTTCTGATTTTCAAGTATTTGATTACGGTCAGGTACCTACGTGCGCGAGTGAATTTGACCGTTAATAACTGCAGAGGCTTTAACGCATCAATGGTCAGTTAATTCAACAGAAGCATCCCTCTTACTTCCAATGTACTATTGTTTTAATAATATACAAAATAGTACTGTGATGTGAGAACATGTTAACTGATTTTTAACAAGATGCTTGGAGGTGCTCTCTCCTGAACACTTCATATGGATGCAGACTTCCTCCTGAAGATGCTTGGAGGCCGCAATAACTTTCGATCATCCAAATGGGTTTCCTCTCATTGGAGAAAAAGTGTCTAAGGTGCTGCTGCTGCTGGGTGCTGGGTATCTGACGCTTGGTTGCTGAAATGGTTGCTGAGTTGATGTTAGGGATCCAAAAGCAGCTTCGTCCCTGCCAAAGCCGCCAACTCCCTGCGGTCTGCAATGATGACAATGACCGAAAAGTAGAGAAACTGAGCACATAATTACAGACGAAATGGAGAATAACAAACACATGAGAGAGGGAGAAGAGAAGGAAGCAAGAGACACGGTGTTCTAATAGCACATGCTCTGCAAAATATGGGAAAGACGACACTGGTGGAGCTATCAAGGGCTGCTAATGTCGAGCAAACTTACGTCCAGATAATATGTTATAGAAAAAAGATAGCTAAGAACGATAAATTACCTTAAAAATTGCACATTATTAGGTAATTGATGCCCCATGTATGCCCCTGAGATGATAATGTTAGACATAAACAAGAAAAGAAGCCAAGAAAGAAAACATAAGGTAACAAAGTGAATTTACTCGGAGAGAAAGCATTTGGAAACGAAGGCGAGTGTGAAGGCATCGTCATGGATTCATTAGACTCAAATTGCGACATAGTAGGAAGGCTCGAAGCATGCATCAAGCCTGGTACTGGAGCATTAGTCAGAGCTCCTTGCAATGAAGACATGGAAGGAAACTACACAAATATAATACTCGAAGGTTAAAATGAATATATTATCAAAGATCTGAACTCTAATTTATCAATTTCTCGATAAGAAACAAAAAAATGCTGATAAAAATCAAGTAAAAACAGAAAACTAGGAGCATAAACTATAGCAAATTTGCAAAAAAGAGATGGAACAAGATACAAGAGGTATTAAATTGAATGTTGTGCATACATGTGTGGAAGTTACTAGGCTTTTTTCTTCATTAAGATCAAACGGGTTTTTTGGTTTTGCTGGACCCGGAACTACTGGAGCCGGCTGTAAATGAAAATAACATGTCAATAGCCTCCATATTTTAAGCAGAAATTAATACACAACATATTCAGCTTTTATAAATCTTTACGCATTATATACCGTCACGGTAGGGTAATACTGCATGTTGTACCCCATTCCCTGAGCTGGAGCAATATGCCAGCCTGAAGCTTGTCCAGGGGCTGATGAGTAACTTGCAGTAAAAAGGTCCTGCAGAAAATTTAACATAAGATGATCAAGAAACATTTTAGCCGAAAAAATGTATATACATGAAGCAAATAATGTCCAAGTTCACTAGAATCTTCAATCAATATGAAGAAAATAAGACAATTTCATACTGCCGGGAGTTCCCTTCGCATGCTAAAATTCATTTCCACTTGGGATCCAGCTCCACTGCCACTGTCGGTATGTTCAGCTGGATTCAAAATAGATTGAGATGATTTTTCAGCAGGAATACTGAAAGATCTTTGTATGCTTGGTGCCAGTGATAAGTTCCTCAACTGCATATGTGTACATTAAGCAACAAGGTAATAAAGCCACGAACTAGATAAGACATTTAAAAATTATTTTTCGCATTCATGAATTTTGAGAGTAATTAATTAAGGAGAAAGCTATTCTCATCTTACCTCGACGTTTGAAGGTCCAACTGCAAAATTGACATGTGAAGTAGAACCGCTATCCGCGGTGAAGGATATAGAAGACTGATCTTGCTGTGTACTTAGTACTAACTGCTTCTCATCAGTACCCTTTACAGTGGTGCCACCACCAAAAATAGCAAGATCTTGCACAGGACCTGCATCAGATGGGGAATGACCACCTGCAGGCATGGTGTTTATAGATGCAGTTGATGGAGCACCATCATTGTGTGGTGTCTCAGATGCATTACTCACAGGAACAGATGAGGGACTAGACAATTCAAATAGCAAAGACTCCAGAGGGTCTGCATTTGGAACCGCAGTTGGAACTTGAGGTGCCTTCTCCGTTGTAGATGATCCAAATGAGGCCCAGTTGTTATCCTCATTGGGTGGAGGTGTTTGCTGCAATTGTGATTCTGTAGCATGTTCGGGCTCGGAATCAGTATTGAAATCAATCAAGCTTACTATATTTTGTTCGGTCGCATTCCCATCATGGCCACCAGTAGATTTGGTTTTCTACAAAGAAAACCAAAAAAGTATAAGTGCATATTTTTCTTGAAAACTGTTCAAAAGAGTAGTATGAAGCTCGATAAACTTTTTGGTAATGTTGGGCCATTATATGCCATTAAAGTGCCCAGGTGCATGGATCTCACAAAAATAAATTGAAAGACAGCATTGCAAGAATTTGGACTCAGGATCTCCTGATTTGATACTGTTGGAACATCACTTACACAGAACCCCTGGTTTAGAACTACATAAAAAAAAAACCTGTAGTTCAAACAACTAACCATCATAATGTAAGCAGGAACACACCTGCTTATGAGCAGAACCATCAGTATCCTTCTGATTTGCTGTGGAACTTTCACCAACCTGTGGAGGAGGCACGTTTTCTCGTAGTTTATCTTTAACAGGGGGCACAACAGGAGAATGGGACCTTTCTGCGGTCTTCTTATTGTCTGGCGTCCTGCTTTGGACCTTGGATTCTCCACTTGAGGATCCACGTTTTTTCCCCCGAATCCTGTTATCAACAATCTCAAAACGTAGAGGAGCTCTCATAAAACCACCACTTCTTGAGTTTTCTGGAGAATATCGAGGACTTCTTCTCTCATCATAGTAATATCTTAAACTTCTTCCACCTGGACTATTACTATAACTCCGTTCCAACCTGTCATCATCATGGAAGCTCCTGGATCCACTACGATGTCCACCAACCTTCTGGTTTTCATCAGACTCCTCAGTGCCCTGTATTAAATAAATAAGAATTTTTAACTAGAGGCAACCAATAAGAGCCTTCGCATCAAAATTAAAATAAGGTCTGTACTTGTAGTGCTTGCTGCTGTTGATATTGTATGCAAATAAGGAATGACCAAGCTTTCCACAAGGAAAATTAGAACTATATGAAATAGAAATGTATTGAATGGGCAAATCTTATAAAAATAAAAATAAAAAAAAAGGCTCACCAATCGCAGCATTGGGAGCTTGTTGCCACTCCTTTCACTAGTGTAGATACTCCTCTCACCAGTGTAGACACTCCTCTCGCCAGTGTATTTTCTATCAACATATACATGCTTTATAAAACTCCTGAGTCCATGAAGATTACTGCAAAGTAGTATGTGAATTAGAGAACATCCGATATGAAGTATTCCATACTAATCAAAGAGTTACATGCTTAAATACCCGGCATCAGGGTAAGAATGGTACTGAGGATCCCATTCTTTAAAATAAATTTGTCTTGCTCGCTGTAAATGAAAGTTTCAGTGTGAACGTCAGATAGTGGATGAGAAAGAATAATAGTGAGACGAATGAGTGTACGTGCTCACCTCATTTCCCCCTGCTTGAAGTGCACTAACTTCGTCTGCATTAAATTTAGCCATTGACACTGATTTTACTCGGTGAGTGAACTCCCGACTGGGCAATTTGAAATCTTAATTGGTCAGCACTGAGAAGAAGCAAAATCAAAACGATGCCTTGCAAAACTTATGATCAAAACTAGATATGACTACTTACTGTACTCCACTACATTTTGTACAGACAAATGTCAAGAAGGTCGTGCAAACATATTGCGGTCCCTGCACAAAGAATACATTTTGAAAACAATCGTTGAACCAGTATCATTTGTTTGTAGGAGTAGGTTTGAAGGAAAAAAATCATATTTACTTCCGCAAGAAAATTCTTATTTATCTTTCTAAGCACATGAGCATGCATTTGCGGATTTCAAATATTAATTTGCAGAACTTAATAAATACAGTGTTTTCTACTTTTACTGATTTAATGCTGCAGATGAAGAACCATTAATGATGCCAGTATTTTCACTTATTTGGGAACAATATAACAAGAAGATGTCATACCAAGCTATTGCAGTTGATGCATCTTTTATTCTCGGGAAGTTTTAAAAGACTGCGAATTGTTCTTTCGCTTTTCTCATCTTCCTTCAACCCTTTTCTCATTTTTCAGAAAATTATGAAACCTGAACAGAAAGAAGAGAATGGAGAAGTAATTATTGCAAGAACCAAGACAACCACTGAGCTTAACTTTCTCTTCCTCAATTTTTTCACCAAGCTGATGGAAACTCACAGGGAGAAAAAGCAACCTGATTATTTAATCAGTGTAGATTATATCGATTTCAGCATGAAGAAAATACATTGTCATCTTCCTAAAATATCGTTGATGAAAATAAATTGAAATACCATGTCCTCTCTCTCTCACACACGCACACTTTCTTAAAGAAAAGGGGTTCCTTTTTCAACTAACCTATCATACCAATGCAATATATTACATCAACATCAATTTGCTTCCTTTACTTCTCCTACATTTTCTCAGCAACCAAACATATGAAAAAGCAATTTATCTGTCCAATTGTTATCAAAATCTGATCAAATGAAGCAAAAGGGTTTAACAAATGCAAATGTTATTTCCTGAACATCAATTACCTTCCTTTTATTTTACCACATTTTCTCAGCAACCAAACAGATGGAAAAGCAAGTTCTCCTTCCAATTGTTATCAAAACCCGATAGAGTGAAGTAAAATAATTTAACAAATGCAAATGTTATTACACGAACATCAATTACCTTCCTTTACTTCTCCTACATTTTCTCAGTAACCAAACGGATGAAAAAGCAGTTTTTCCCTCCAATTGTTATCAAAATCCAATGAATTGAAGCAAAAAAATGCAGAAATTCAAAACCAACCTGATTATATAACCAGTGTAGCAACTCGAATCTATGTCTGCATCCACAAGCGGGCAGAGAAGAAACCCTAGAAATTGGGAACCGAGAGAGAAATTGAAGATAGTAAGCGTTGCGGAAGATGATCGGAAGAGGCTGAGAGTCGGACATTTTTGGTGGGAAGTCGGTTAGAGAGACAGCGGAGGAAAGAGGTCAAAGGGAGAGTGAAATTTGCCGATCTTACAGCTTTACGATTATAGCCGTTGAATCATTGCTGGTTTTTTAACGGTGTTTGAAATTTCTTGTTATTACCAAAAACGCCCCCCATGTCTCCCAAATTAAACCATTAATCTTTTTCTTATCTTTACTAAACTATAGGTTAATTCTAGGCTAATTTATTTAAATTACGAAAACTGAGATTTAAATAAAGAGAAAACACTGCTCTAG
Source organism: Pyracantha coccinea (assembly GCA_028566515.2). Classification (NCBI taxonomy): domain Eukaryota; kingdom Viridiplantae; phylum Streptophyta; class Magnoliopsida; order Rosales; family Rosaceae; genus Pyracantha; species Pyracantha coccinea. The sequence continues at coordinate 10,915,888 of JAOTRO020000005.1, read as the reverse complement.
CAGATTTAAAAAAACCAAAGTCGGAACCATTAACATTTCACTGGTCGCAAATCTTGAGCAAACTAAAAAAAAAACCTTGCGGACCACCATTCTATACTGTTAGACTGGTCATTTTGCGTTATTGGAAGAAATTTTTGGGGATAATTACCATTTCCATTATCGTTAACGATGGTAAATTATTAACAGGAGCTCAATGCAAGAAGAAATGCTCTTAATCACTTGCGTTAGAAGCGACTGGCCTTTTGAATTGTCACTCACTACTCTTTTACCTTGGCTTGATCATGCAATGAAACATGACACTCTAGCAAATTAAATCAAGGCCAAATCGCACAAATTATCCATTTCATTCGAGTTATATAACAATAACTATTATTGTTCTGGTGAGGGAATAAATTCTTTTTACTACCCGTGCGGTTGAAATTATGGCTTTTATAGCTTTTACCGCAACCGCACGGGTAAATATTAAGGGATTTTTCACCCCACTAGACGTTAGTTTGCATCAGGGCGTAGTATCTCGAGTAAAAAACTAGATTGTCTGACAGCAAAGGGCCATATATTCCTTTCTTTCTTTTTTTCAGTAGTTGTATTATGTGGGCAAACCGCTCCTTTAATACCGAACGCTTAAAAAACTGGAGGTTAAGGGGGAAAAGAACAGAGAAAAAGGAAAAAAGATCTGTACAATGAGATTGGCAGCCAAAATTTCATATACCCTTTTCTTCCCTAACCTGCAGGATGCCGATGATGATCGGTGATACAACAATGGCTGAAGTGAGCAGACAGACAGACAGACGGACAGACTTCAAGCTGGCAAAAGAATCTCGCCCGTCGAAGAATCAGAGGAAGTTGAAGCATCCGAGCATCGAAGCAATGAGTTCTAACCCATTCTCGTTGTTCATGGCTCTCATGTTAGAATTTCTCTATGGTATCCGCGTAAAAAGTACCGAATAAAAAGTAGCCACCACTATTGACAAAGTAGAACCAGAACCAAGACCGATTCCACCAAAAACACCGTCGGAGTCTAATGTAGTAGTCTCTATGGGCTACAGAATGGCAAGCTGAAAGGGATTTGGCATTTTCATTGTATCATCTCACTCTAAATTGTGGTGTTCTACTCTTCATCGTCACTGGAGTCCTCAGAAGAAGTTTTGATCGCTTCCGCGGTCATGAGAGAAACCACGGCCCTGTGTATTGCTAGATCTGCTCTGTAAAACAATCTCTGAGCTCTCTCTCTCTTGAGCCTTGCCATTTTATGTGCACGTTGGGCGGCACCAGATGCATCACGCAGTCTGAACTCATTGAGATCAGAATCATCCAACAGTCCCATGCCATGCCTTGGAGACACTTCTGGTTGATAATAACGCTGGCTTGACCAATCAGGGATATCCGCATTCCATCGATGAAATTCATTTCTGTTTCCTACGACTCTAGGACTGTATGAAGACACCATCTGGGGGGCAACATAAGATACTGTCCTCGCAAATTTCTTTGACTTGCTTCTATGAATTCTGTGGAGGCGATTTCTCTCAAACCCATCATTGCTCACCAAGATGTTAGCTGCATCCCTTGGTGAAAATACCCCAGCTGATGTCTGAGACAAGGGGGAGTCGTCTAAAGAGTCATAGTTATGGCCTGGATATACCAGCCTTTCATCACCGAAAGCAAACCCATTTGATCTTCTTCCTGAGTGAAGAAATAAAACCTAATTAAGAAAAAATGCTTCCAGAAGAAATTTGTTAAACAAAGTAAACGAAGCGTAAAGGTTTCAATTAAACATACTAAATAAGGCTAAAGAAAATTACCAATGGCATGGAAACCATCGTGATCTCCTAACATGGCACCATTATGTCCAGAAAGTGAAAATTTCTTCTGTGACCGTTGTTTTGATCCCTTGTTGGGAACTTCTAGTCCCCGTGGTTTCAGACAAAAAGCAAACATTGGTGGCTTCTCAACTGATGCAGGTTTCCCGTAGCATCCATTGGGGAGGGTGGTATTGGTTTTGATCATAGCTTGCTCCCACTCTTTTACTTCTTGTTGATACCTTTCCCATGATGGTGGCTGCAAAGGGAAAAATGAATTTTATGTAATGCATCAGATGAACGAAAAGATTAGATGACCTTTCCACAAGGAAAAGAAACAAACATTCAAACAAGGCCAAGAAGTAATAGACATAAGCATCCAACCCCCCAAAAGATCCATAATTTGGGTTTCAAATTACAGAAGAGTTACGGTAAAAAAAAAGGAGAGAGAAGGGGGGGATGTATGTTTTCAGTAAAAACAAAAAAGACCCATTAAGAAAGAATATGTACCTGAAGATGTCGGATTAAAGGCATTCCCTTCCTCTGCCTTTTCTGTAGCCAATGCTCATAAATGGATAAAATCACATCCATGGGCCCAACTCCAGCACCAGCCATGAGCTCTTCTATTTCTTCAGATGTGAACTCATCACACTGTTGATCATATGCAGCCTTTTCAAACATGTCCATTGTTTTCTCAAACATCTCCTCGTCAATCTCTGTTGAGCTACTGTTGTGAACTTCAGAAGAATTTTGAAACTTCAAAATCCACTGCTCATCATCACTATCCATATCATACAATACCCGAGATGGGTCCAAAGCCATTTCAACATCTGTTTCTATTTGCCGGGAATACTTTGCAGAACTGCGAAGAAATGATATTTCAATTGAATTATCATCACTTTCTTCAATTAAGCGGACACCAGGAATAGGAATGTTTTTTACTGAAGCAGAGCGGATATTCCTTTTGTAACACTCTTCATGCATCTCCCTAAATAGTGCCCACTGACTCCTATCTGGAAACTCTAAACCCCAATTCCAGTCCCTTCCTCCTTTCCACATCATAGCATGGGTGTAGCGGTTTGTTGTCCCAGGCTGCAAAAATTGATGTGCTTTGTATGAGTACTTCGTAGTCCCTGAAATTTTTACAGCAAGCTTCCACTCATTATGATCAAAAAGCTCTAATACAACATGGGCCCCACATTCCCTCCACCCTCTGTCACTGCCATTGACCAACACATTTGCTTCGCATGATAAAAGTTCCAAATTTCTTTGGGAACCTCTGGAAGCATCTGATGACCTCTTCTCATTATTCGCCCTCCTGATTCGTTTATGAGAAAGCCCCTTCTGGAGGTTTCTTTGCTTTGAACTAAAGTCAAAACCTCCATAAGGCAATGTATAGGACACCTGAGTTCGGGGCTTCTTTGGTCCACTGCCAAAACCATTATGCAAAAGGTCAGCTTTTCCATCTGTCCAACTATTTGAGAGGTGTCCAAGTGATGAACTATTTCTATTTCGGTGCCCTATACTTCTGGGAGCAGTGGGGTTCGGACTGGGAATAATGCTACCACTCATATTCCAAGAAAATTCTGTAGGCTGTTGAGCACTTTGCACCTCCCTATCCACAGGCTTCTCATATCGGTCAAATGATGGAATTTCGACAGTGAGACCATTCGGAAAAGATTGGGAATCAGTGTCGGACTTGTCCCTACCAACCAAAGGCCTTGGGGATAAAGAACATTGATCTGACTCTGGATGATGGCTTTGCAACGCTTTCAACTGTACAACTTTATCTGTTCCAGTCTTTTCAAGGACACCAGTACCATCAGAGGATACAGAAACATCAAGACTGCCATTTTGGAAATCCTGAGATGACTTTGTCCGAGCTCCATGGCATAGAGAAATAGCATTGTCTGCATCTGGCTTGGAACAGGATCCATCAGAAGTAGCATTACTTGGTGGAGCCTTCAAATTTTTCTCAGGAGTAATCTTCGAACCTCCGTTAATAAAGTCCTTGACAACAGACCAGTCAACTGCCAACATATTGTCACAGTTTTCGACATGCTCCACTGAATCATGGTCCCGAAAACAGATATTAGCAACACAATTTTCCATAAGCAGCTTAAGATGCAAACTAATGAAGAAAGTAGGTGCAGCAGCAAAAGAGAGGGCAAGTGGAGGAAGTTTTCTGCAGAGCTCATCATCACGAGAAGTAGAATGACTACTATTTACAGATATAGATTCCCTGAAACTCCCCTTGAAGTTAATACCCTGCCTGGGCCTACTCCGTGTACCCTGGTTGATGAAAAAATTATGGACGTGAATACCTTCATAATACAAAGACATTGAAGAATAATATAATTCTACACAATACAGAAGACGGAAAAAAATTCAGTTAGAACCAAAAATTATATTCAGAAATGTAGAGAACATAAGACAAATACCTTGACAAAGGAGGAATTCCCGCAAAGAGACATAAAAGGTGACTGATTTCTTCCATTTTGAAGTGCTTTAATACTATCATAAGTGCATTCAGACGGGGGCAGTTTCTTGGTAAGCAAACAATGGCTCATAAGTTTAGAGTCTAGGTACTTCCACTTTGAATTCTTTACTTCAGAAAAGTTGTAGAATGCAAACACAAGTTGCTTCCCAAGATGCTGAACACTGGAGAATTTAAACCTGATTGAAGTTGCTGGTAACTGGAAATCAATAAACTTCCCCTGCTCATTAGGTTGATGAAACAATGACAGGACAAGAAAAACAAAGGCCACAGCCTGCTTCAAGCAACCTTCAAACAAGAGAAATCTCAGTCCAACTACATTGTCAACAAAAAGCGTCTCCAAATAAACCTTTGGCCATGAAATCACCACTGCACCATACTGATGCAGCATTGCAGCACGAAACAACCGAAACTCTACTCTAAAGGAATCATTAATAATTGAATGCACTGGAAGGCCTAACTCAAAAGTAACTCTTCCTGGTTCTATCCGTGAAGGAGTTAATTTCAGCAGTCCTGCATCATCAATAGACCACAATGGTCCATTGGCATCCAAGCTTCCCAAGAAATCATATAGTGACCCAAGTTTACTCGTA
>JAOTRO020000005.1:10876032-10889807 GCA_028566515.2 Pyracantha coccinea | reverse complement strand
CCCTTGGAAGCTTCTGGAGATTTTGGCATTCATCCTGAGGAAGGAGAGTTTCATCTTATGTGTCAGGTATGTTCTTGAAGATGCATCTTGGATTGAGTTTGATGACAGGCAGTTAATTTGAGCTTGAACTGGCAGCACAAAATGTCTTATTTGGTTTCCTTTTTGTTTTCTTAATAATAGTGCATCCAATTAGAAATCTTTTCATACGAATTTCTCTATCTCCAGGTTTCTTGCGTGGAAGTAAATTCCCTGATGAGAACTTTCAAGATGAAACCTCTCTTGTTTCCGGTATGTGTGTGTTGTGTATGTTGTGTGTGTTGCATCTGATTGTCTGTTCTCATGTATCTGTCTTTTCCTTTTTTTCCTGTGTGATAAAATGGAAATACTAAGCTGTAGTGTAGATGCTAGCTTCTCCCTGGTCCCACCATGTGTAGACGGTAGAACCAATGACTTCTCATTTAGAAGGGAAGGTCCAAACATGGACGGAAGTGCTACACTTTGACATGGATATGAAACTGGCACTTTCCTTTGAACCTATATCAACACATTATCCATGTCAGAGTGCCTGCTCGCATGTGATAATTATGGGTTGTAAAACATTTATTGAAAATAGCATGACAGCCTTAATAGAACTTCTAGTTAATCATAGTTAAATGAAATAGAATTCTTTTAAAAGCCTCTGTACGAGTCTCATACACTGGCCAATGAAGTGCAGATTTCGGCTAGTAATTTGATACAAATCATATTATCTGCATCTTAAAATCTTAGGTGCTTATATATACATTTTTAATGAATTCTGTCAAATACTTTTATTAGCCATTTGTACATGTCATTCCCTAATATTATTTTTCCAAATTCCATGTAATAATGTTCGGTGCATTAGTTTCTTACTTAGTTCACACAAGAAAGAATGCAGTGATAATAGGAAAGGTGATATACGTCATATTGACACATCTCTTTGAATTTTCCCCATGTAGCTGGCTGGTTCAGTGACTGCTGTGTTTAACTGTCAAGGTCCACTGGATGCACCTATATTTGTGGGAAGTGGAATGGTCTCCAGAAGGATATCTCATTCAGTTACTGATTTTCCTCCGTCCTCTGCATCTGAAGCAGTTTTGAAAAGTAAAGAAGCCGGTGCAGTAGCAGCATTTGATCGTGTACCATTTTCATGCGTATCAGCTAATTTCACTTTTAACACTGATAGCTGTGTAAGTTTTTGAGAAGCAACTAAATGTGTATGTCCAAAATTGTGTGATGATTCTTCATCTCATGCCACTGTATCTATACTCTTGTAAGCTTATACTGTATTTTCTATAGGTTGCTGATTTGTATGGAATAAGAGCTAGCCTTGTAGATGGTGGTGAAATTCGAGGGGCAGGGAATGCATGGATTTGCCCAGAGGTATACACTTTTGTTTTTGTTAAAAATTATGGCCAGTTTTTCTCGATTCATAGTACTGAGTCGTTATACTAGCAAGCTAGGTCTTTCTCCTTCTCATTGCGGTGATTATTTGGTAACTAGAGCATGCGCATTACCATTTTGTTTCTATTTCTAAGGGGAAATTTTTTTTAAGCTATCTTCAACCTGTAATGCTACTTTAGCTTTCTTGTTAAAATAAATCTTTGTGATGATGTGGCACTCAGCACTCTAACATTTCTATTTGAAAATTAATTCTATGATGTTACACACAGGGTGAGGTTGATGATACATCAATGGATGTGAATTTCTCCGGAAGTTTGTGTTTTGATAAAATTCTGCATCGATATGTACCTGGGTATCTTCAACTAATGCCACTCAAATTAGGGGTTTTAAATGGAGAGACAAAACTTTCTGGTTCGCTGTTGAGACCGTAAGATTCACGTGTCCCTCTTAACTGTTGATCAATAACTATTCATGCTGCTTATTTGCTTCATCTGCTTTTTGTTATGGTTGTTATCAAATTATGCTGATGATAATCTGCATTCAAAGTCAATCGTTCTTCAGGTTCACTCACATGTTTTCCTGATTTATGATTTATTATTTATATTAATTTTTCTTAATGTAGGAGGTTTGACATTAAATGGACAGCTCCAAAAGCTGAAGGGTCCTTCAGTGATGCTAGAGGAGATATCATAATCTCACACGATTCCATTACTGTTAATTCCTCATCTGCTGCTTTTGATTTGTCATCGAAAGTTCAAACATCTTACACTGACGAAATCTGCTTGCACAGAAAAGATGGTTATGGAAAGAGTGCGATGCCATTTGTTGTTGAGGGAATTGACTTGGATTTGCGTATGCGTAGTTTTGAGTTTTTTAACGTGGTATCGCCTTATACCTTCGATTCTCCGAAACCAATGCATTTAAAAGCAACAGGCAAGATCAAGTTTCAAGGCAAGGTTGTAAAGCCTTGCAGTTTAGAAAATGGACAAGATTTTGGTTTAGAGAGAAATAAGCACCCTGTGGCAATGACATATAAAGAAAAGACAGAGAGTCTTGTTGGAGAGGTTTTGATTTCTGGTCTTAGATTGAATCAGTTGATGTTGGCGCCTCAGTTGGCTGGATCATTGAGCTTGTCACCTGAGTATATCAAGGTAATGAAAATAACCTTAATGCCTTTCACATCTAGTTTATCTTGGAATTGTGCTGACCATATTAAGCTGGTCTTGTCCTCAATGTTGCCAATCTAATTTTTGAAATTAACATGTTGACTTGTCATATTTTTATATATTGGTTTTGGATTCATGACATTTTTCATTGTAGAGCATAACTGGTACTAAGGTTTATAATTATATTCCTTCTTATCATGGAAGTTATTTGTAACTTGAGCAAAAGATACATGTTTGTGAGTAACTTTATTCTTAAATGGCATGCTAAAGATTTGGAGAGCAAATTTTTCAAGTTTGAAATTGATTAGATTGCCTTTGGCACATGCCTAAGTCAAGCATTTGGATACAGCTTTCTGCTGCATATTTTCGCATTCCTACACTCTGGGAAATGGAAATCATGATAATTGATTCAGTTAGGGATTTTAAGATCAATGCTGTCGTTATTGAGACCTACACCTATGCAATCAGATATGGCTAAAGTAAGAGTTAAGACTTGGTGCATTGATCAACTATGTTGATGCCCTATTATATTCTAATCTTGTTTCTTATAGTTTCTTCTGAAATACGACATTTTTATGGCAGTTGGATGCCACTGGTAGGCCAGATGAAAGTCTTGTAGTGGAGTTCGTTGGGCCATTGAAGCCTAATAATGAAGATAATTCCCCAAGTGGACAATTGTTATCTTTTTTGCTTCAAAAGGGGCAACTAAAAGCAAACATTTGCTTCCAGCCTTTTCATTCTGCTAGCTTGGAGGTACATGTATTTCTGTAGAATATTCTTTGCTTACTATTTTAATTCTTGTTAATTGAGCTTATTCATAACAAATTGTGTACTCTTCTTTTTTTGTCTTGGCATTGGTTATAGATACGTCAGTTACCACTGGATGAGCTGGAGTTGGCCTCACTCCGTGGAACAATACAGAAGGCAAGCGAGCGAGCATTCTAGATTTAAATGTTTTCTGTTCCCATATCTGCTCCTTCCTTACTCATCATGAGTGCACATTCGACCATTATGAGATAGCTGTCAAGAATGGTTCACAGACTTGCACAAATATTTGATTACATATATGTTTATCCTAACAAACCCTTAAAAAATAAAAGGAAAAACGGGCATATATGTTTATTTCTATTGTTATAAGGCCAAATTTTTCCTTGAGAAACTTGGGATGTAATTTAAATATCTTGTTTAGCACATTATCTTTAATCATCGGTTCAAGGAAATTCTCATAGGTAGAAGAGAAAAGTAGGTAAAATAAACCATGAAATGACTCTTTCCACATCTTTTTTCTCAGGCATTCTGGATAATAATGCCACTGATTATTTTCTCTTTTTCCTTTTTAATCCTTTCTATCTATTTGTTCATTTTAACTAGGTTGTGGTGTTGAGGGAAATATAATTTTGTTTATTTTTTCAATTTTTGAAGAAAAATCATAATTTAGTTGAAGCTTCATAAGTTGATAGAAGTTGTTTCTAGTCAGTTGCTTTTCAGTTCTAAAATGTTTAGCTGGTTATTTGGTTTCAGGCAGAAATTCAACTTAATTTTCAGAAACGAAGAGGTCATGGACTGCTATCTGTACTTCGACCGAAATTCAGTGGAGTACTAGGTGAAGCCCTTGATGTCGCTGCTCGATGGAGTGGAGATGTTGTGAGTACTTCTGGCTTTTGTACTTTTCATCTGCCCTTGTGGATTCATTGCTATGAGATTTTTATTGAGAAGATTGTCTTCTTTCCCCTCACATGTTTTCTGTTGTAAATGTGGCTTCTGCTATTATTATGATTTGTCTTCTTTTTGTCACAAGGGTTGCTGATTTCATGCCACGATCGTGATGCATACTTTTCTCAAGCTTTCCCTACTTGATGGTTGTCTGTGTCTTCCTTTAGCTGAGTCGAACTGTTCTTGCTTCTCTTGCAGCCTTTGCATTAGTTAATATCCCATAAATTGCCCACAGATTCTTTAGATATATTCAACTCTGATATATCAACTAAACACAATCAGCTTCAAGCTTCTTGTTTCAATCCTTTAGTTTAGATTTACAATAGTGAAAATGCCTTACCTCATGGAGCTTGGCCAAAATCTTTTGGGATGAATTTGTATCAACACATTGATAAACAATATACTTTTTCTTCACTTATTTTGGGGCTCGATGTGGTGTTACTTTCTTATTCACAAGAATCACAACTAAATTTTTTTGCCTGACATGCCTAACATTGGTACTTGTTAATAAACTATTATACAGATCACTGTTGAGAAAACGGTCCTGGAGCAAAGCAGTAGCCGTTATGAGCTTCAGGGTGAATATGTGTTGCCAGGCTCACGAGACCGCAACCCTGCTGGAAAGGAAAAGGGTGGCTTGTTGGAAAGGGCAATGGCTGGGCATCTGGGAAGTGTCATATCTTCTATGGGAAGGTGGAGAATGAGACTGGAAGTTCCCAGAGCTGAGGTTGCTGAGATGCTTCCCCTAGCCAGACTTGTTTCTCGAAGTACAGATCCTGCTGTTCATTCTAGGTCAAAGGTTGTATTCCATTGAAATAAGTTGGAAATAAGTACATATAGTAATAATTGACTTTTCAGTCTAGCTGAAAACATCAACTGACAAGCAGTTTAATGAAAAACTCATACTCTACATTTTTGTGTGAAATTTGTATGCAGGATCTCTTTATTCAGAGTTTGCAGTCTCTGGGATTATATACTGAAAGTCTTAAAGAACTACTCGAGGTACTTTTTGGATGAAACGCCATATGTCAATTTCCTTTTTGAAGCTATAGTGCTTGATGCTGGTAGACATGACTTGGGGATTTGATGCCTTGATATAATTTTTTTCTGTTTTTTGTAATGAGATAAGCGGGGGACATTATGTATTTTTGACTGTTGGTTATCCATTATTTCAGGTTATACGGGGACATTATACTCCATCAAATGAAGTTATTCTAGAAGACTTAAATCTTCCAGGTTTAACAGAGCTTAGAGGTAGATGGCATGGCTCTCTTGATGCTAGTGGTGGCGGCAATGGGGATACCATGGTATCTTTCCAATTCCTGCACGGTTCAAATATCAAACATCTTTGCATGTTGAGAATTCATTTATCAATATCTAAATTGTAAAATATGTAAAATCATTTTTTTGACAATGGGATGTTGGTAGACAAATAATAGTAATAGAATGAGGTTTTCCTGTGCTCTCGCATAACAAGTTGGTGACCACTTGAACATTGGTTCTTGATAATCTTAGTTCTATCTACAGTTGAAGAAAAAACTACCTCCCACTGAGATAATAAGCATAAACTTTTTCTTGTTTTTGTTAGTCCAACTTAGGAAATATGGTGGCTACGTATTGTGTTTAACCTGCAATACGTTGCTACCATGGTTACTCTTTTGGTTCATGGCATGTAGACTTTGTCCTCTACAAATTGGTTTTATCATTGTATCTTTTTGTCAGGCAGAATTTGATTTTCATGGGGAGGATTGGGAGTGGGGTGCCTACAAAACTCAGCGAGTTCTGGCAGTTGGTGCATACAGCAATGATGATGGTTTGCGCCTGGAAAAGATGTTTATTCAGAAAGATAATGCTACAATTCATGCAGATGGGACTTTGTTAGGGCCTAAAACGAATCTTCACTTTGCTGTTCTAAATTTTCCTGTTAGTCTAGTTCCGACAGTGATTCAGGTGATTGAATCTTCTGCTACTGATGTGGTTCAATCTTTAAGGAAGTTTTTAGCACCAATTAGGGGTATATTGCACATGGAAGGCGATCTCAGAGGGAATCTTGCAAAACCAGAATGTGATGTGCAAGTAAGGCTCCTGGATGGTGCCATTGGGGGGATCGATCTTGGACGAGCTGAAGTTGTTGCTTCTCTAACTTCAACCAGTCGTTTTCTGTTCAACGCAAAATTTGAGCCAATCATCCAAATTGGGCATGTTCACATTCAAGGAAGTGTTCCTGTTACTTTTGTTCAGAATAACATGTTAGAGGAAGAAGATTTAGAGAAAGATAAAGGTCGAGCAAGTTGGGAAGGCTGGGTGAAAGAAAGAGGTAGGGCATCTGTAGATGACGCCAGTGAAAAGAAACTTTCAAGAGAGCGAAATGAAGAAGGTTGGGATACTCGATTAGCAGAAAGCCTCAAAGGTTTAAACTGGAACCTACTGGATGTAGGGGAAGTCAGAATAGATGCTGATGTTAAAGATGGTGGCATGATGCTGTTAACTGCTTTATCGCCTTTTGCTAAATGGCTTCAGGGCAATGCCGATGTCATGCTTCAGGTGGGTCAAGTGAACGTGGAGTTTTTTATTGTCTATGGTTCGTTAAACTTTGTTTCTTTTTCCCTAAAAATTGCTCTGTTATGTTTCGGTTTAAGGCCGTGTTTAAAATTTTGAGGATTGTATATAAATAGGTCAGAGGCACAGTTGAACAACCGGTGCTGGATGGGTATGCATCATTCCACAGGGCATCTATATCATCACCAGTTCTCTGGAAACCACTGTCAAACTTCGGTGGCACAGTTCATGTGAAATCAAATAGGTTGTGCATCACTTCGTTGGAGAGTAGGGTAAGCAGAAGGGGAAAACTATTCGTGAAAGGAAACCTGCCCCTTAGAACAAGTGAAGCATCCCTTGGAGATAAAATTGACTTGAAATGTGAAGTTCTGGAAGTGCGGGCAAAGAATATTCTGAGGTACTTATTATAATTCATCATAAATAAAACTCTTAAGTTCATTGGCATCATAAACTAGGTTAACTTTTGGATTCATATGCTTGTTAGAATCTTTGAATTTCTTTCTTTTGGTGATGCTACTTTTGAATTTTCTATCCGTCCTTGTTTGTGGTACAAATCCAAAATTGTAAAACAAGAAAGTAAGAACAACAGAAGAAAGAAGAAATGAGATAACCTCTCTCTGGAAGTGTGTTCTTTCCCTTGGGTTATTTTTCTATTAGTCTTAGCTGCATATTCCTTTTATTTGCCGCCCAAAGAAAACTCATGTGTTGAATAAAATTGCAGTGCCCAGGTTGACACTCAGATGCAGATAACTGGTTCTATATTGCAACCAAACATCTCTGGAAATATTAAATTGAGCCATGGGGAAGCATATCTACCACAAGATAAGGGTAGTGGGGCTGCTTCTAATAGATTGGTGTCAAATGAGTCTAGGCTTCTAGCTACTGGTGTCGATCGAGCAGTTGCCTCGAGGTATGTTTCACGGTTTTTCAGTTCACAACCTGCTGCTTCGAGGACAAAATTCTCTCAACCCTCAGGTAAGACATCACTGACTTTTAGTCTTAATTCATTGTTTGACCTTATGGCCATGATACTCTAAATCAGATCAAACATTATGCACAGTTGGTAAAGTTGATGTCTGAAAACCTCAAATTCTGCTGGATCTAACCTTGTACTTTCTGTATTGGCAGTTGAACCAGCTGAAAAGGAGATGGAGCAAGTGAACATTAAACCGAACGTAGATATTCAGCTTAGTGATTTAAAGCTTGCTCTAGGACCAGAGTTGAGGGTAGTTTATCCTTTAATTCTCAATTTCGCGGTTAGTGGAGAGCTTGAGTTAAATGGCCCGGCTCATCCCAAATTGATACAACCTAGAGGAGTCTTAACTTTTGAGAATGGTGATGTAAATCTTGTGGCAACTCAGGTGAGTCAATTTATCTTTATATTCGTGTAATACACAGTATCTTTTCTTCTCGTGGGGAGTTCAAGCTTATTAGTTCCTCTGTGTTTTGGCTTGTTCTTTCTCTGTCTCATGAACTTCCCAATTGCAGGTGAGGCTCAAGCAAGAGCATCTGAATATTGCGAAATTTGAGCCTGAAATTGGACTAGATCCTATGCTAGATTTAGTTCTGGTAGGTTCGGAGTGGCAATTCAGGATTCAAAGTCGAGCCAGCAATTGGCAGGACAAACTGGTGGTGACCTCCACTCGCTCTGTGGAACAGGATGCCCTCTCACCGACCGAGGTACTATCTTTCAATATTGGCAGGAGTCAATTTTCACTTCCTATACTTGCTGGCACTTTCGAATGATCCATTTTTTTTCCATGTGCATAGGCTGCTAGAGTCTTTGAAAGTCAATTGGCGGAGTCCATCTTGGAAAACGATGGGCAGCTTGCATTCCAGAAGCTTGCCACTACAACACTGGAAAAACTAATGCCAAGAATAGAAGGGAAGGGGGAGTTTGGCCAGGCAAGGTGGAGGCTAGTGTATGCACCGCAGATCCCTAGTTTGCTTTCTGTCGATCCAACGGTGGATCCTCTCAAATCACTGGCCAGTAATATTTCATTTGGTACAGAAGTTGAAGTCCAACTCGGGAAACGTCTTCAGGTTATCTTAATGAAACTCTTTAACCCGCTTTCAATTCTGTTGCTTCCCAAATTTGAACGTCTTAAGGTCTTTCATTGATGCGAAATGTAGAAACTTTGCAGATATTGTGAACTTTCTGTTCAAATTACGTTAATGATCATTTGAGAGTATTTTTTCCCCCCAGGCCTCGATTGTTAGGCAAATGAAGGACTCGGAGATGGCAATGCAATGGACGTTGATCTACCAGCTTACGAGCCGCTTGAGGGTTCTCCTGCAGTCTGCTCCCTCGAAGCGCCTCCTTTTCGAATATTCTGCCACCTCTCAGGACTAGTTTTCTCTTCGTCTTACGTTATGTTCTTATCTTTTTGGTTAGCTTTTTGGTGTATCATTATTCTTTGCTCAAATATTGAATGAGCTCCTTTGTAAGTTGTACGCGTTTCACTTTTGTATATACTTCCATATTTTATCAATGAAAGAAAATCATTTGTAATGGCATTTCCAACACTCTCCAAATATGTCTGATTTCAACTCCATCCATTTAAAGGTTATACTTTACGGTAGGCGACAATTTCTTATACGAATAGAATCGTGCCGACCAAAGGTGAGGGAGATTGAGTAGTTCTTCTACGAAAATAATAAGTTTCAGGTCAATTTGTTAACGAACAAATCGGATCATTATCAGGTAATCAGTTAAGAATCTGTTAATGTGTCAGGTCGTTATAGGGTCACTAGTCAGAACCAAATAGGATATTTTTTTACTATATCTAGACAATTAGGCATGTCAATTTCTTGCATGACCCCGTTAACTAGACACGAAACGACACTGTTAATTAATGACACTAAAACAACAAACACGATCCGTTTGCCAAGTCTACTCTCCAAAGTGTGTAAAAGCGAATATGGAAGGGCAAAAGTTCTTTTGCAAATGCTCATCTAGAATGTACTTTTGCTTAAGCACTTTTATTAGCAGTATATAAAAATTACTTGGCTTCTGGTTAACTTAAAGTGCTTTAGTGCTTTTAGAAGACGGACTATAAAAGAAGCCTTTTTATACTAAAATTTAGTCAGGAGCCGCGCGAACGCAGGCCCCCGCTGTCACAAATTATGACATTGGTTCTCCCACTTGGGGAGACCATAGAGTGGCACCCCTCCTACGTGCAATGGAGGTCACCAACTCTAGGCCATGGGTCTTCTTGATCCCCCATCGACCCTGTCCAGGTAAGTATGTTTACACTCCCTCCTCCACCGTTTTTATACCCAATCTTCTCACCCCCACTCTTTGCTCTCAGCCGATGTGGGATTTGTTGAAATACCGAAACAAGAGAGTCAATCAGCTATGAATAAAATGCAACCAATTGTTACATACTACCCTTTTACTCATTGTAAACCGAAGATAACGTAATGGAACTGAAAGCCAAAATCTCGACAGGAATAAAGTAACTCTGTTCAAAATTCTTGAGTTTTGCAGTAGTGGGACGACAAAATCGAATGAACTTGTCACCAGAATCTCCACGGATCCTTGAATGGAGGAACATAGTTTTCTGTGGGAGGGAGAAGGTGAAATGAAGCTACTGTTTGATGTAAGATAGGCCCCACCTGCATCACATAACATGAACATCAGTACAAACCTGGAAGCAGAAGATATAACCATCAACAAAATTCGATTGAGAGAGAGAGAGAGAGAGAGAGAGAGAGAGAGAGAGAGAGAATTACTATGTTCCACTGCTTATTGAGGGTTGAAGCATTGATAGAGTACAGGTAACCTGCAATCGAGTTTTCGCACAATTCAATGAGAGATTTTAAATTGTGGTATTCTCTTTTTTAGCCAAAGGGCATCGCCTCCGCCTCCCCCATAAGTATGCATAATCAACGGTCCCGTGGAAGATGAGAAAAGAGTGACATGAAAAATCATACGTTTGCACTAGAATAGTTGAACAAAGAAGCATTTTTCCTACCATCTCGTTCAGTTGTTGAGGCCACATAATGCCTATAATTGGTAGATTCGTCAGCCTGCACGATTTGTAACTGTTGTAAGAATCATGAAGAAACCATGACAGCATATCAAATATCTCTCCACCGAAAACTGATGGTAAAAAGAATGCTTACAGTTTTTGTGGGTGCTTTGCGAACAAGGTACTCATAGTACCAGTATGGCCGACCATCAATCTGAGGAAGAACAATAAGCCAAGCTTCATATGCACATATGTGTTACATTGTTACCAAGTAGATTTTAGAATGACGGTTTCAGCCACATAAACCAGAAAAGGAGCGGGAAGCTTACTTCACCAGTGTGTGAATCCAGAACTTGACTCTCAGCCTGACGCTGAGTTGAGGTGACACGCTGCAGAAAACTGTAGCATGTAAGTTCAAATGAGCATCAACTCAACAACTTCAATCAGTCAAGACTCAATATTATGGAACAATTCTCTCCCGAATGTCGATTATGTACATTTGACTGCTCCATCTCATCCAACCACAATACCCTTTTTTACAGGCTATTCTACTCAAAACAATTGAAGGTAAATTGGCAACACTAATTTTTGCTAATCAGCCTTAGAACCAAATGCTTTTAGATCAGATCCAAGTGGAACATTACCAATGCAGACTTGTCAGCCAAAACAGAATCAGCAACGTCCTTTGCAGTCCAGGTACTCTTGTCTTGCGATTTTAAAATCTTTGAATTCGGGGGACCTATCTGAATCAAAGGATTTTCAATCATAAACCTTTGCAAAGTAGCTAAAGGGATTTGCACTCAACGATTAGCGATCTCATCAGGAGTTACCAAAATAGAAACGATGAGATTATCAACAATGTCAACACGCTCAGAAACAATGCGCAGGCGCGCATCAGCTGCAAATAATATATAACACAGTGCCCAGTGAGTATGAATAAGTTTGACGTTCATGGCCATTACCATGACACGGATACAGATATATGGTGATGATCATTCTACATATGAAGCTGAACTTACGAGATAATGGTGCAGCTGATGAATAACGCTCTGGCTTTCTCGATTCCACCCTTGAAACAGATGAAAAGAGTCAGGTTCCTACAATTTATACGCCAATGATACTTGCGAAGAACTCAACTAGTTTGCTAAAAGCTAATATCAGCATTTTTTTTTAAAGGGGCAAAATACGTACCACTTGAAAAGGGCCTTCTTGGATGGCAACTCCGTAGGGTATAGATAAGAATATGAATTTATGTCATCAACAAATGAAGCCATTTTCAAGTCTTCCTCTGCAGGGGACCCTGCAACATTGGATTTGTTTTGGTAATTATTAATTGCAAAAATAAAATATAAATGTATCACAATAATACATTTTCAAATAAATAAATGAAATGAAGATAAATTTTCTTACTTTCTGTGTATTTTCCAGGAAAATAAAACCCTACTTTGCCAGAAAAACAAAAGGTCTATACATTTGAGAGGATTGTGGGATCGCGAAACGCGCTTTTGACCAGGTTTGGTAGAAGAAATTAAACTACTTGGAGAAACCACTTTCTTGTTTAATAAAAATTTCGACGTGGTTCTAAGAAGAACATTCCTAGCAAAAGAGGTTATGAGCAGAAGTGCTTCCTACGTAAGCAGTCCCAAAAGCACCCTAAATTATTCTAATTTTTTTCACAAATATCAAAGGAAAAAACCAACCCATGCAACTTCAAAAAGGTCACCTGAAGCTGGTAAGACTAGTAAAACTGGAGCAGAAATGCCAAACAGCAGTAACTCTCTCCTGCAAAACCCATCTTGTAAACTGGGTTTTGAGTTCCCACTTGAACTTATTTGCCATTTGTTCAGCTGCTGCATCACAATCCTACTCTGCCCTCTGAATTACCAATAAAAATAATAATTTAGGAAGATAATTATTTTTAAAAAAAAATTACAGAGAACGTAAGTAGATAAATTCAGACATATGAGAAAAAGTACCTGGGAAGGAGATTTGGAGGAAGAAGATGGTTGGAAGGGAAGAGGGAGAGAGAAGGAGAGAGAAGAACCATTGTTCTTTCTTTTGCTTTGCTTTTCTTTCTCTTCTGCTTTCTTCTCTTTTCTGTTGCCTCATCCACTCAATTGTCCCAACACCCAACAGATGTTAAGAATCCGGTTTCTTTTTACAGGTGTGTACTTGTAATACAAAGGGTATTTTGGTCTCATTACCCACTGCCCAATCATTCCCTGCCACGTAGTGGTGCATAGCCAAGAAACCAAATACAATGCCATGTTCGTCCAAACTGTCCCGTGTTATTATCAGTTTGTTTATGTCATAGCAATTGTATTTATTCACTAATTTGTTGTAGATTCATGAAACAAGTAGGACTAAATTGGAGTTCGTAGATTTGCCGCAGAAGTGAGCCGTGTAGGAATTTATCATGAACTAATTTTCTTTTGCTAGATCGAAGATGTAGCTTAGTTATGAATACTTGAAGTTTAAGCTTATATTAATTTCTTACTATTATTTCATGTTAAATGTTAGTTACTGCTCTTAATGCTTGCAATTAATTGACCACTAATTGTTTGATTAAAATAATTAGGTTGAGATTGAAAGGAAATGTCCAATATCGAGCTTCTTATAATAAATGTTGTGTCTTGAATGAGAGTCAGGAAATAATGTACTAACATGATTCATGCAGTTTTTTGTACGAATTTTTCTTAGTGCGTAATACGGTTTCGATTTTCTAAATTTGTTGCTCGGAAGAGAATGAGTCGTAATCACGTAATCACCAACACGAATTTTCCATGGTTCTTATGTTTTAGTCATGGGGTCAATTTAGTCCATGTATTTTCAATTTGGCCAATTTGGTCATTGCGTTTATATCCGTTAGCCAATTAAAGACATTTCCATCTAATTTTTATAATTTTTTTATAAATTATTATAACCTTATTTATAAAATTAT
>JAOTRO020000005.1:10802552-10815177 GCA_028566515.2 Pyracantha coccinea | reverse complement strand
AGACTTCTTCTTCCCAGATTCGGCTAGGAGTTTTTTTTTTTTTTTGTTCTTCTTTTTCTTCCCCCTCCTCCTTCTTCCCAGATTCGGGTTTGTTTTTTTTTTTTTGGTTCTTCTTCTTCCTCTTCTTCCTTCTTCTTCTTCTTCTTCCCAATTTCAGTTTTTTTTTAATTTTTATTATTTTAATATTTAATTAATTATTTTAATATTTTTAATGACACGTGGCGCCCAGTCATTGTCCACATGGCGCCACATCATCACTTACGGGAGAACTAACAGTTTGACTAACGGATGTATGAAACTGTCCCAAAATTTACACTTTAGGTATGATTCTGAAACGAAAAAAACTTGATGTACTAAATGTTGAAAATCATGAAACATGAGGGTAGTAAACAGTCTTTTGCCGATGTTTTTTTTGTTTGAGGGGCTGGTGAAGGAGGTGTCGGGTATTCAACTGGTACCCCACATGTCATAATAATACAAGTGAAGGAAAATATATATTATTCCATGTCCCTCTACATATATTATGACACATGAAGTATCCATTTGAATACCGAACACTTTTGAATTTTGTTGTTGTTGAAGAGAGGTCTTCAATCATGAAATACGATACAAGATGGACATGATTGGAAATTGCAAGGTTGTTTGGGAACTTGGAATCTAGGATTACCATTTGGATGATCTTAACCTACCCTAATCTTCAATTATATGCAATATATTCTAACTTCATCATTTTTGAGGTCACAAATATTTCATAGTTTAATATATAATCAAGTTAGAGTTAGGCAAGCCACCAAACATGAGATGAGTATAGAGAATCTGTGAAGTGTAGAAGAATCAAAATGATCAAAGTTGAGGGTTTTAATTAAAATAAGAAAACTTAAGTATAAATTTTTAAGAAAATCCCATTCTTTAAGGACTTATTAATATTAATGTTATAACATGTATGCATTTTCTTAATATCATCATATTAAATATTAATTACTCGTTTGGAAGTGCTTTGAAAATAACTAAAAGCGCTTTTAGTAAAAATATTTTTGAAACACATTCTTAGTAAAAATCCAAGTGAATTATGGAGTACATTTAAAAATAAACATACTGACTTTGGTACGCTTAGATTCTGAATGTACAAAAAACCAAAATGTACTATAAAATAAAATGTACCAATATTATAGATAAACAAACGTACCTCTAATAAAGTTGTAGAAAAAACGTTTAATCAAATTCTTAAAAAGAACAAATGTTTAATCAACGAAATTAAAAAACACGGCGTCTATATCAAAACGTCCCTATATGAAAGCTATTCACACAACAATTTTTATTTTTCACACGCCTCTTTTAATTTCCGACCGTGAATTGAATGAATTCAAGAATATAAATGGACAAAAATTAACAAGGTTTTGTAAAGATAAAAAGAGATGTGTGAATAACATTACCATATGAAAATTGCACATTACTCCTGGTTACCTAAAGAAAATTACACTTTGACCACGTAACAAGGATGTGCAAGAACAAAAAGATGTGTGTGAATAGCATTACTATAAAAGTTGCAAATTACTCTTGGTTACCTATAATAAAATTACAATTTGACCACATAATATTTTTTTTTGTTAATCTTAATTTCCTACCTGAAGTTTCTTAATTTTCAACCTTTCGTACATAAAGTTTTTTTCGTCTCAGTATAGTACCTAAACTCATAATTCTAGAAAACTTAAATACATCTGTTAAGCTGTCTGTTAAAACAGCCACTAATCTCTAACGTGGTGCCCATGTGAACAATGACTGAACGTCCCGTGTCAATCTAGGCCTACATGAACGTTAAAAAGAATAAAAAATTTATTCCACCTGAACGTCGCTGCAGGTCGAGCTGAGAGTGTACGCGACGAACCAGTACCCGTTGAAGAAAATTGGGAAAACGATGAAGAAGGGGAGGAAGACATAGACGACTTGCTTGGGTCCATGTCAAATATTTGACCAGAGAGGACGAGTAAGCAGAGAAAGTGTGTCCGATCCAGTTGGGGAGACGGGTCAAAGTTTCGTTTTTGACGCATGAGGATGAGTCGGAGTGGTAGGCGAAGGAGGAAATGGCAGAGTAGTTTTGGTTGCAGTGGACGACTGCGAAGATTCCGATGGGGAAGGTAGCCAGGACGAAGAGGAGGAAGAGGATTAGAAAGAGGATGTCTTTGAAATGGTGGGGGCCGTAGTTGTAGGAGATATGGAGGTACTGGTCAGGTCGGAATCGGATACCGGTGGGTCGGTGTAAGATGGACGAGGATACGGCGGCGGTGCGTGTCTTCGATTGGGGGTTTGGATCATGATTTTTGTTCTGATTTTCTCCTTCCGACGCCTCCTCCATTGAAATCGAGACCAAGATCTGGGATTTGCGGGCAGTCGAAGGCGGAGGGGAAGAGAATATTTTTTTTATTAATTATTAATTATTTTAACTACTCATAAACGTAAAAAAAATTTCAAGTAAAAAAAAAAAAAATTGTTTCAGAATTACAAATTTCAAGTAAAAAAAAAACTTAATATATCAAATATTAAAAATAAAAAACTTCAGCTAATAAATTGAAATTAACCCTTTTTTTGTATTTGATAAACACATTACTTTAAGACAATATGAAAGGGCAATTCAGTCATTACAACAAAAAGCTTTGCACGACCTCAGTGGTATTAGGTTGAAAATTTGACAGGGTTTGAGGGCTGATTAAGTAAATTCAATCGGGAAAACCATTGTGATATCTGCAACGGCAGCTCAAGCTCCACCAACAGTCCAACTCCAACTTCAACACTTTCAGAAAAATTCCTAGTCACTTGAGAAGAAAGAGAAAAAAATAAAAACAAGAAAAAAGAGATACAACAACCGCAATAAAGATAAACTCCCAAAAGGTAAAAGGGTTTGAAGGTATTCCTATCATCTTTCCCTTTCTATATTAATATATTAAATCTGACAACAGCTGAAAATTATATATTTGCAATTTTTTTTGGTCTCTGTATTTTTCGTTTGGTAAAATTATACCTCTTACTGCACATTCCTTTTTGTATTTATGAACTTCCATGTTTTGTACCAATAATTTATTGCTTTTCTCTTCTGGGTTTGATTTGCTTCAGAGCTGAAGAGTAGCAGAAGAAGTTGCCATTTGCGAATCTGGCATTATTATTCAGCGTTTGGGTGAGATTTTGCTTTTCAGCAGCATGTCTCAGACCAACTGGGAAGCTGATAAAATGTAAGTTTTGGGCTGTAAATTGTAAAATTCTTCATTTTCTGCCCTAGTTCCCTATCTGGGTTTCTGTCTTTTTCTAGTTTACTGGCCTCGTTGTTTTCTGGGTCGATTCAGTTTCTGGGTTTCTGGGATTTTCTGGAGTTTGTTAGTTTTTGCAGAGCTTGGATTAAAGTTGGGTTCTTTATCCTGTTTTCTTTTGTTTTGTATGTTAATTTCAATTAGTGCGTGGTTCTAGGGTTTGTTTGTTATAACGGGTATGAATTGGGCCATCTTTTACTTCACTTTTTACAGCAGAAATTGGGTTTCTGGACTGAGCCTTGTCTATTAGGTACTGTTTGGTACGTGGGACGGGACGGGATGGGACGAGGAGTTCGTTCCACGTTTAGTGCGCCTAAAAACCGTGGAACGGGTTGTCCTATGGACGAAATTGGCTGATTTTTCGTTCCACCTCCCCCCGTGGAACACAAAATTCATAACATTTTAAAACAAAATTTCCCCTTCTCTTTTTCAATATTTACATCATCCGTTCCGTCCCGTCCCGTCTGCTTACCAAATGGTACCTTACATCACTTACCTCTCTATAATTTATGTTATTCTTAGTAATATTTGGGTTTTTGTTAACCAAAATATAGTCTTTCACTGTTTTTCTCTGTGAAGTTTCGATTTTTCTCCTTCGACTTGTGTGACTGATAATGTTTGTGATTAACAGGCTGGATGTGTATATCCATGATTATTTAGTGAAGAGGGATTTAAAAGCTTCTGCACAAGCTTTCCAAGCTGAAGGAAAAGTATCCTCAGATCCGGTTGGTAAGCACAGAAATTTTGACCTAAGGGGTACAAAAACCTTGTAATGGAAAATATATTTCTTACTACTTTTTAAAAGTGTTTTTTTTTTCCTTTGCTGAACTTGCATTTTGATTTTTCTTTTGGCTATAAGTTCCATTCTCGTTATTTATTAATGTTTTTGAGAAATGGGTTTACAGCTATTGATGCACCAGGAGGTTTCCTATTTGAATGGTGGTCGGTTTTCTGGGATATATTCATTGCTAGGACTAATGAGAAGCATTCAGAGGTTGCTGCATCGTACATTGAGGTTAGTTTGAGAATGCTTTATTATGTATTAGCTTGGTATATACTGTAGGCCATATATCATTTCCAATGAGAGTTTTAAGAGAGAAGAAAAGAGTGTGTTTTGTGTAGCTGATAGTTCCCAGCTTTAAATAGAATACTTAATGTTGAGCTTGTTTCATGCTTTATGTTTTCTTCACTAGCCAATTTAAATGGAATGCACTTCTACTTTAATGTCAGGGGAGTCTCATTCTTTTTTTTTTTCACAGAACTAAATGGAGATCCTATGTTGGAGTAGATTTTGAGATTTTTATTCTTGCTTTTTCTTTCTCTAGTTTATATGTGAAATGTTATATCCTCAGTTACATCATTCTCCGAATCTACTGCTGTCGATCCCTTTCATGTTTTACTCTGACTCTTCTTTTGATAAAAGTTTACTCCAATTTTTGTGACTATTGTTTATATAATAACATTCAGTTTTCACCCTGGATGTCTGATCTATGTCGTTTTCCTTTATAGTTTGAATCACCAAAAAAGTTGTGTTGACTTATTTGCTTCTGATTTTCCATCTGCTTTATGTTCTATCATATATTCATCAAGACATCTTATTCCTTCGTTATAATTTTGGCAAACAATTATTAAAACTCAAAGGTTCTAGATATGCTACAATGTACAAGTATTCAGCCCGTCACCAAACTTTATTTTCACATTTTGTTTGATGGTCGTAAGGCTTAAACCTCTGATGGTTGTATGTGAACTGAAAATATGCTGGCCTGTACAATTTCAGATGAGTGTTAGAACTTTTGATTGTTTTGCATTCTTGAGTAACAAGTACTTTGCATCTTTCATCCACTTTTTCAAATTTCTAATTGCTTTATGGGTTGTTTTGTTGAGCTTATAATTACAGTATTGGCCTGGAGAAGGGTGCTTTTTCTTTTTGTTTTGGTGCGTTTTCATTGAACTTCATGTGTAGGCCAAGGTGAATATCTGTTGGTCTTCCACACTAATGACTTGACATTGGTAGAGCCTCTTAATTTGACTGTAATGCCTAATTTGGATGAACACACTCAACCTCACGCTTGATAGTAACTAATAAGCACGATCTTTTTCAGTGGAGGCATCAAATAGTCGTGAGGAATACTGTTTGTTTGTCTACTATAGCTACGTGTATATTTCTACAAAAGTTACTTATAGTGAATTAGCCATATTAATTTGATGTCTTTGTGGTTCCTGTGATATGGACCGATAATCACAAGCTTTACAAGGGTATTTCTTACAGTTCTCATAAACAAGGTAGTGCCTTTTGGAAGCTCATGACATATTCAAACTGCAGACTCAGTTGATTAAAGCAAGGGAGCTGCAACAGCAGCAGCAGCAACAACAACAACAGCAACATTCCCAGCAACCGCAAAACTCACAACAACAGCAGCAGCACCTGCAAATGCAGCAACTCCTGTTTCAAAGGCATGCTCAGCAGCAGCAGCAACAACAACAACAGCAGCAGCAGCAGCAGCAGCAGCAGCAGCAGCAGCAGCAGCAGCAACAGCAACAGCAGCAACCACAGCAGCAACAGCAACCGCCACAGCTGCATCAGAGAAGAGATGGGGCACATCTCCACAATGGACCTACAAATGGGCTTGTTGGAAATGATCCTCTCGTGCGACAAAATCCTGGAACAGCAAATGCCATGGCTACAAAGATGTACGAGGAAAGATTAAAACTTCCTCTTCAGAGAGATTCGATGGATGATGCATCTATGAAGGTAGGTGAATTATCCTTATTATTTTGAATAGAATGACCTTAACAGTTTTCTGACCATATTAGGAACAATCTGCAGCAGAGATTTGGTGAGAATGTGGGCCAGATTTTGGATCAAAATCATGCTTCAATATTGAAGTCAGCCGCAGCAACCGGCCAGCCTTCAGGGTGCGTTTCTCTAAGACTATTTTTCAACTATTCTTATTTGCTTGTTTAGCCTCTGGATACATTGAGAAATGATGTGGACTTGTTTATGCTATAAGCAATTTATCTTCTAATTTACTAAATGCACAGAAATTGAGGGCTCGCATAAAACAGTTTCATATTGATGATAGGAAAATTGGGATTGCTCTGATATCGTATTTTTAGGATTTAGAGTAGAGTGCGACCCCGGTCACCCTGGATATATCTCGGAAAACTGTAAAATGTTAGTTCATATGCTGTGCCCGCATAACTACTCATTCATTCAAGGTTTTGGATGTGGAAGCCGTTACTTAATCCTGTTATCAACGTTATATATAAAACAGTGAGCTCTTTTTTGCAGGCAAGTTTTGCATGGTACAGCTGGTGGGATGACTCAACAAGTCCAAGCACGAAATCAGCAATTGCCAGGGTCTACACCGGTATGCTTAGTTTTATGTGGAATTCCATTATGTCTTTTGAATCATGTTTATCTGTTCTGACTTGTATATGGAATCAGGACATAAAGACTGAAATCAATCCAGTATTGAATCCCAGAGCTGCATGTCCTGAGGGATCATTGATAGGAATTCCTGGTATTCTTGTTTTGTCTGTTTCGATGTTTGATTGACCATGTCTCACTCTTTGAAATATTGTTTGCATATTGGTCTGCTTCTATTTTTATATTGGAAGCCTGCTATTCCAAAGTAATTTGTGAGTTAGTAACTTAGTAATTATAGAGTTAAAATTTTTTGTAGGTTTTGACGGTACTTTATAATGATGCTTGGTACCTTACATGTAAGATTCTTTGATTTCAGGATCAAATCAGGGTGGAAACAATTTGACTTTAAAAGGATGGCCGCTCACTGTAAGTTTTTGATTGATGGATACTTTTTTTGCTTCTTAGCCTTTGTTAGAGAATTCTTATGTCTATTTGGACCATTTCTTTTCTTGAGTTTCTGATCTTGTATTAAAACAATGGTAGTAGTTGCGCTAAATGAATCAAAATTACATTGTTTCTGAATTTGGAAACTCTATTAGTTTGTTTGTTGTCCGTCTCTGAAGTTTAGAATCTCGAAGTGACCAATGTTTGTTTAAAATTAAAATCTCTATCATTTGTTTCATTGCATTTCTGAAGATTGGAGTATCACTCATCAATACTCTACAACTGTTTTTCTCCTTGTTAGGGTTTGGAGCAGCTTCGCTCTGGACTTCTACAGCAACAGAAACCTTTCATACAAGCTCCCCAGCCCTTTCATCAGCTTCAGATGTTGACACCACAACACCAGCAACTTATGCTTGCTCAGCAAAACATGACATCACCGTCTGCTGCCAGTGATGAAAGTAGACGACTAAGAATGCTAATGAATCGCGGTCTTGGGAAGGATGGCCTATCAAATTCTGTTGGTGATGTGGTACCAAATATGGGATCACCTCTTCAAGCTGGTGGCCCTATTTTGCCTCGTGGAGACACAGATATGCTGATTAAGGTGCTCCAATCTCTGTCCATTTCACTTGTAGTTGTAGTTGTTAATCTCTGTTCATTTCACTTGTAGTTGTTATGGTGGCAGTGTTTACCCCCTCTACTTCCACATATTCTCAAACAGTTCATTCTCTTTGGCTTCTGAGACTGGTTGTTTGTTTGTAGTTAAAAATGGCTCAACTACATCAGCAACAAAACAGCAATCCCCAACAGCAGCAGCAACAGCTTCAACAGCTTCAACAGCATGGTCTTTCTAACCAGCAGTCACAAAATTCAAATCTCAATCCCCATCAGCAAGATAAAATGGGGGGTGCTGGCAGCATCACTATGGATGGTAGCATGTCAAACTCTTTTCGAGGAAATGATCAGGTCTGTCCTTTTATGGTTATTTCTTGTGAACTTTTCTTGGTCAATTAACTCAGGCTTGTAATGCTTATAAAATTACAACCTTGTAGAGTAGTTATTTTTCAACTTTTTATTTACATGTTCTTTAGAATTCTTGTAAAGCTCCTGATACAGTTTTGCCTATGCAATTTAAGGTTTCAAAAAACCAAGCAGGAAGAAAGAGAAAGCAGCCAGTGTCATCTTCAGGGCCTGCCAATAGCACAGGTACAGCAAACACAGCTGGGCCTTCCCCGAGTTCTGCCCCTTCAACTCCCTCGACTCACACTCCTGGAGATGTAATCTCAATGCCTGCCTTGCCCCATAGTGGTAGCTCCTCCAAGCCTCTGATGATGTTTGGCGCTGATGGTACTGGTACTCTTACATCACCATCACATCAGTTGGTGAGTGATTTCTTCATCTTCTTGTATTAGAAGGAATTGGCAATTCCTTGCACGGATTCTCATTGGGATTCCATTTTGGCAGTGGGATGATAAAGATATTGAATTGCAGGCTGATATGGATCGATTTGTAGAGGATGGGTCTCTTGATGATAATGTCGAGTCTTTTTTATCCCCTGATGATGTGGATCATAGAGATGCTGTTGGTCGATGTATGGATGTCAGCAAAGGTGCGGTGGATGCCATGTTGTTGAATAAATTCTTCGTTTTACATTTCCTGAACGTAGTATCTACCAGTATTTTCTTAACTGCGATGCAATTCTTTCTTATTTTCTCGAATGTTAAGGTAGATAGATACATTCATAAAAACCTGGATGGTCCAAATCATAGGTATTGAATTACAAGTCTCAATCAATGATCTTTGTCTTTTTACTTTTATCAATTTTTATCTCACATATATTAACTACCATGTGTTTTTGGTAATTGTGTTGTCCACAAACTCACAAACATTGTCAATACTCATTCTTCTTATCTTTGTAAACATTCAATAGAGAATATGTAGATGTAACTTATCATAGGAAGCAAATAGCATACAGTCAACTAATCAAAGAGTTTTCAACCTGTTTTTCTGCAACCTTACTATTCAATTACATCTTTTTGGCTGTGTACTTGGTTTCAGGGAATTGCATTTGTAAGTGTTATTTGGTTCATCATAGTTATTTATTTTTTATTTATTTTCTTTTTAAAATAATTAAAATAAGTAAACCTGGTTATTTGTAGATATTATTGTTTACTTTGAGAGCTCAGAATTTGAATTTGACTGCAGGGTTCGCATTTACGGAAGTAAACTCTATTAGAGCAAGCGCAAGCAAGGTTACAAGCTGTCACTTCTCATCAGATGGAAAGTTTCTTGCTAGCGGGGGCCATGATAAGAAGGTGAGGGAATGAATGTTTAAATTGCTAATAACTTCTGTGGGAGGATTAAGAACTGCTGCTACATATTGGCTAATTGATTCTTCCGAACATTTACATGTGAAATCTTTTGTTTAGTTTAATTCTTAAAAGCTTTAACGTTTATTTTTTTGTGATGCTTGTTCTTATTTAGTGTGTTCTTGATATGTGTATTATGCAGGCTGTTTTATGGTACACAGATACTTTAAAGCAAAAAAGTACGCTAGACGAACATTCAGCTTTGATAACTGATGTTCGTTTTAGTCCAAGCTTGCCACGTCTTGCAACTTCTTCATTCGACAAGACTGTCAGGGTCTGGGATGCTGACAATGTTAGTTGAAAATTCTTCTGTCCATTCATCTACTTAGCTTATACTCTGAATTTAACCTGTTGATTCAAGATTTGAAGACTGAGTAGTCAAACTAAGTATAATACTGCTAGTTTGATTTCTATCATATATTCTGTAATCTTTGCCGGTATAAGTTTATATATATGCTGTAATATTCTTTTTCATTGCTCGGGTGCCGAGTTGGTGGCTTTATTCTTAAAAGGATGATTTATCTTTTTGTTTTTCTTCCCTGTGACATGCTGTGGATGTGCTGTATTAAGCCTTCTCTATGTTTTTAATCTGCAGCCTGGTTATTCTCTCCGTACCTTTATGGGACATTCCGCCTCTGTTATGTCATTAGATTTCCACCCGAATAAAGATGACCTCATCTGTTCTTGTGACGGTGATGGTCAGATACGCTTCTGGAGTATTACCAATGGCAGCTGCTCGAGCGTGTTCAAGGTAGAATCTTGTCTTCTGGGATGCAGGAAGTTGATGGGGTTGGGGTAGTGGTGGTTTTCATATTATTTACGTTTTGTTAAATTCTTGTATGCTTGAATGTATTAGGGTGGTACAGCACAAATGAGATTTCAACCCCGTCTTGGAAGATTGCTTGCTGCAGCCGCTGAGAATGTTGTGTCTATACTGGATGTTGAGACTCAGACTTGTCGACATTCATTACAGGTCAGTCTAACATTTTGTCTCCAATTTTTTTCATAATTGTGATTGAAATTGATTATTTTATTTTTATATGCATTGTCAACTGCATTAATTGGAATTCGGATTTGAATGCAGGGGCATACTAAGCCTATCCATTCTGTGTGTTGGGATCCTTCTGGCGAGTTCCTTGCATCTGTCAGCGAGGACTCTGTAAGAGTTTGGACACTTGGAGCTGGAGGCGAAGGGGAATGCGTTCATGAGTTGAGCTGCAACGGAAATAAATTTCATTCATGCGTTTTCCATCCTACATATACTTCACTGCTGGTCATTGGCTGTTATCAGGCAAGTCAATTCTGCATTATTATGCTTATGTACCTGTTCGTTACATCTTTTCCTGGAAATCACTGTTCTCTTAAACCGTTAGGATGTGCGTTCCCATTTTACCTCCTGGAAAAAAGATCCTTTACTGATAATTTTAGCTGAGAAAATATTTACAGTCACTGGAGTTATGGAACATGACTGAGAACAAGACGATGACTCTATCAGCACACGAAGGACTTATTGCTGCATTGTCTGTGTCAACTGGTACTGGTTTGGTTGCTTCGGCTAGTCACGACAAGTTTGTCAAGCTCTGGAAATGAAATGGTCGTTACTCTGATTAACTGAACTTCACAGAGTAGGATTAGGTTTCTGCCAGTATTGGTCCAACGCTTGTAGTTTGTCTCTTGGTTGTTGCTGGATTCATCGTCTTTCGCTTTTAATGGATCTCGAACTGCCTCCGCATGACCCCCGGAAACTGACCTTGTAATATTATTGTTGTATTTGTACGCCTATTACTACAGTTAATACTTGCAGACCTCTTACATGCTTCATGGAGCTCTTGTAACGTTTTTCGAACAGTAAAATAGAAAATTTTATCATTCTCATGGTGTTTCATTCTTAAAGGGGTTTATCATTAAATAGTTCTTGAAATTGACCCACATCATTAAGAAAATTTAAAAATATTTTGAAATCACGCTGAAGGTACCTTATGTATTTGCACTTAAAATTTGAAGAGTGTGGGGTGTATGTAGAAAATGTAAGTTATATGGTGAGAGTGTGGGGTGTGAGGGTATTATAGGAAAGTAAATTGGGTGTATTAACATAACTTTAAATTAAAAAACAAGTGTGGGGTGTATTGAGTATGTGAGGTGTATTTAACAATATGTGAGGTTTCAATATAATAAGCCTTAATTAATTAAGAAATTATTAAGCCCACATCAGCACATAAAATTTTTTATGATAGAATTGTGATAGAAGGAAGGACCATGTTGATTTGTGACATCTATTGTCAAGGACTACGTTGACCGATTTTGAATTTCATGGAAAGATAAAAACCTGTAAATCTTTTATGTGCTACATCATTGTATAACTTATTTTTGATAGAATTGTGACGGAAAGACCATATTGATTTGTAACACCTATTTTTATGGACTATATTGATCGATTTTCAATTGCAAGGACCATCTTGATGGTGTGGGTCAATTTTGGGGACCATTTGTATGAAAAAGACTTATGGAGCCTATTTATGTGTCACATTTGGGCATAAGATCAAACAAAAACATGTGACATAATTAAAGGGTGGTGCTATCCACACACCTCATTTTACCTCCCACACACCCTTCTCAATTTGCGGCCACTGAATTAAATGAACTAAAAAAGATCTAAGAACATAATTAATAAGGAATGTCTGAGAGGTAAACAGAGATGTATTGATAGCACCACCCTAATGTAGAACATAAGGGTTGACAGGCTTGAAACGGAGAAATTATTTGGTGCAACGGTAATTTCATGTGACATGTTGGTAATTGTAACTTCGTCGCCAGTTACGGATAAAAATGAAACAAATTTGGATGGCTTCTGTAAAGTTCAACATAGACGACCGCAATTTATTTCCACATTTTGTCAGGATAATTTTGGAATATTATAGATCAAAAGTTTTGATTGACTGAATTTAACTAGAAATTGAGTCCTGCAAGTGATGAGGTATCCTGGTGATTAGGATTTTTTTCTTTAATTGATTGCATTTTGTGTTTAAACTCTCCTCCCCTTCTTTAGCTTAGACTACAAAATAATCTTGAAAGAACAGAGGAATAGAGGAGTGACACATTTTCTTGATTTTTCTTGTAAAACTCAAAGCTTACTGCCCAAAACC
>JAOTRO020000005.1:10760129-10776881 GCA_028566515.2 Pyracantha coccinea | reverse complement strand
TGGGACAGGATGTAACACAAAAATGCCTTTAAATGAAAAGTTCTTTAATGGAAGGATGTTACATATTAATTTTTGCCCGAAATGTAATTAACTTTTTACATCTTTAATTAGAAGGGTGTTGGGCCTTGTGAGTTATAAAGAAAAAAAAATAAATGAGATCTCAAATTTACATATTATCCATTTGAATAATCCATATTCACGTTTCTTGGAAATGCAAAATGAGATGTTAATGTAATTTTTACATTTCATATTTGCATCTCTCTACCAAAGAAACCAATGTTATAAAAATCGCTTGGCAGTAGTTGGATTTGTAAGGTTTAAATCAGTATTAGGCCTTATTTCTCCTAAATAAAAGAATAGTGAGCCTGTTTTTATCTTGCATTAAAAATGCTCTGACAATTAAATCAGCACGAGCACCTCAAAAAAATTCAATCAGCCGGAGGAAACTCAAATAACTGGCAACCAAGCTCAAATTAATTAGGGCAATTGCAGCCATGCAATGGCAAATATAGTAGTATTATTTATAGGTGATAAAAAACTGAACCCGCTTCTCTCTCTCTCTCTCTCTCTCTCTCTCTCTCTCTCTCTCTCTAGGTGTACGGGCGGGTTTGTTTTGGCAAAAACCATGTTTTACGTAAACAAATTAAGGCATAATCCATGCATGCATGGCCTCAATGCAACAACATTTGCAACGGGGCCATCTCTCAAGGACGGACCCCTTGTTTCTTCACATTGCTAATTAGCGCAATGAAAAACAACCAAATCTCAACGATGAACAAATATTTTTACTTAAGATTTCAAATATTTGATGTTTTTGCATAGCTAGCTAAGCTATAGCTAGTTTTGGCTATATCAATATGCCAGGTGCCGGAGGTTCATTCATCTGCCTCATCTCTTGCGTTTTGTTCATCTGTATCGTTGCCGGAGGCGGCTGCCTATTGATGTACATGATCCTACCTGAACCTCAAACCACTTGGCTTCCCATTACCGGAGTCGCGTTGGTTTGCCTTCCATGGTTGTTTTGGTTCCTCACATTCCTATATCGACTAATCTCTCGGGGCTCCGGATTTAGAGGTGGCATTGGCAATGCTGCTGCTGTGGCTGGTGGTGCAAAGGTTACTAATTCAGCTGCATCGGCACCAAATTTACGTGCCAGTACCGATCTTGCTGCACCTTCTGCTCAATCGCCTGGGGGTGACACTGGTGCTATGGTAGCAAGAGAGGTAGAATTAGGAAGTTTTAAGGATGGAAAGCGAAGGATCTCGTCGTTAAGTCGCAATTCATCAAACATTAATGTATCTCGTCACTCTCATGAGAGTGAAATGCCTTTGGCCTTATCAATGGCATCCTGATATATCTAACCTATGCAATACATGCGCAAATTAATAGCTTCTGAATTATTAACTACGTACTCCACGCATCTCTATACATGCTTGTCCCTTTCCCTTTCTGCATATCATATGGGACATGCCTGCGTCACCCAGTCGCCCAACTCGGTTGGAACAGAACAGACCCAATTGAGAATCCGCCATCGTAACTGTGAAATCGGCTTGAAATTTTTTTCGGTGATTCAAAACGGTGGGGATTTGAGTTTTGAGTTATGACCCCGAAAATGACAATTCGAAATTTCAATGTCTTCATCGTTATCGAATACTTCTTGCTCGACCACATATATTTTCATCGAGTTTCTGCAAATTAAAGACTTTTAAAAAATTACCATGACGAAATATTGGTCGGCCAACGCATATAAAAATGTAAAAAACTTTGCTCAACGAAACCCTTCTTCAGGTAAAAGCTTTAATTTTTTTTAATTCGAAATTAAAACAATATTTAATTTAAATAATAATTCTAATTCTATTAATCTAAAATGTGACAGCCCACATCGCCTAGGGGAGTGATCCTTAAATGTATATTCACATCCTTACCTAGCATGAGGCATTTTGGGATCTCACTGGCGTCGGGTTCCATCAGAACTCCAAAGTTAAGCGAGTTTGCGTGAGAGCACTCCCATGATGGGTAACCCACTGGGAAATTCTCGTGTAAGTTACCAGAAACAAAATCGTGAGGGCGTAGTCGGCGCCCAAAGCGGACAATATCGTGCTACGGTGGTGGAGCGGGCTCGGGAAGTGATTCGCCCCAGGCCGGGATGTGACAATAAATCATCACCAAACATTTAACTCTTAGATTCCTAATGATTACAAACTTGCCAACCCACTCTTTTTTGGTAAAAATATCAAGCCAAACTCATCATAATTCCTTTCTCCAAATCAAACTAAAAATATCTCTAATTACATATGAACATGAAATACTACCAGCTAGTTTTTTTTTTTTTGAAATAATTTGTAGCAAAAATGATTTTACATTGAAACTATTTTACATATCGAAAGCAAGTTTTTGCATAAAAGAAATATAATAAAATCATTATGTAAAAATAATCATCCAACATACACACATATATATATAACCATTTTTTTGGGAGTTTTAACGAAACACTCCCGGTACTGTTCACTTTTAACAAAAAACCACATTTTTACCTTTACCTGATACTATTCACTATACCTTTAAAAAATGTTTTTCGTTAAAAGAGAAGTTTTTTTGAACTTTTCATTAATTTTTATTTTTATTTTTAAATACTGGGTATTACATGACTTCAGTTATTCTCATGCTTAGTAGCAACTCCATCACTCTTCCGGTACGTTCGGAACGAACATTTTTTCCGAGAAGATCGAAAATGACCGCAAGCATAGGATTAAATATTTCATCCTCAGTAATTGAGGTTTCAATTACGGAACTAGCTCCACGCTCGCACACATGCTCAATTAGTACTTGAGCAGGATAAATGATCCCAAAGTGCATGTTTGGTAGTCATTCAATTGAAAAAATGGAGTTTTAATGAAGCATTCCTGGTACTATTCATTTTTAACGAAAAGACACATTTTTACCTTTATATGATACTATTCACTATACCTTTAAAAATGATTTTTCGTTAAAAGATAAATTTTTTTGGACTTTTCATTAGTTTTCCTTTGAAAAAATAATAACAAGAGTCGAACTCTTTCACTTAGTGAAAATTATGAACTTGCGAGCTCGACGAGGTGGCAACATAACTATAAGGAGAAGAGGAAGTTACAGTTTGTATTATATGACGATATTGAATTAAGACATGGTATTTCTGTCATGGTCTTCTGAAAAATATGTTCGAATGAAAATGTTGTTATGCTCCAATGTATTTTACACACAAAAATATTTGGTGGTCAGAGTTTGAATCTTGACCTACGACCTAACAGCTAAAAAATCTGTTGTAGGCAAAATAGCTTACCCTTTGAGAGCCGCCTCTGATTCCTAATTATTTTTCTCTTTTTCGTGTTTTTTGTTTTTTTCCTTCAAAAAACTTCCAAAATTTGTACTGCATGTACTGCTACACAATGTTGTACTGCGAAGTTTCCAATTTGGATCCAACAAGAAGAAGAATCCAACACATAATTAAAATGACTAAAATGCCTGAAATAATTTGGTGATCTTCATTGATTTTGTATTTGGTTATACATATGGTACATATACATGATGTATCAAAGTGTAAATCTACATGGCAAAGCAGTTGCCACCTTTTCTAACTACCATTTGAACCGCCGGAGCATCCTTAGAAAAACCGACGGCTTCCCATCTTCTTTGAGCAGACGGCCTTGGAAGATTCTCCGGCACGATGGTCTCCAGTGAGTTAGGGCTCCACTGTGGGCACATTCTTTTGTCACTCCATTTTGCGACCCTCTGGTCACTTGATGTTGCTATTTCCAACGGCAAAGGCATAACTTTAGCAATGGCCTGATGGGTTTGGTTACTTACTATGCTGCCCATTTCCAATCCAATCATGATGCAACTCATGCCTACTACACGTTGTTTAGTCCACGATCTATGATCATTTTTGTTCCTACACACATAAATATTTGACATGATTAAACACCAACATGACCTCTTCATGCATAATTAACTTTCAATTGGTCATACAAATACGAGGCATGAGATTGGGGTTTGATTACACATACCATGCAGGTACTTGATTTTGCTTTGAGGGCAAAGAAGGGCTTGAACCATGGTTTTGATTTGAAGGTGGCGGATTGAGGCAGCAGTTGAAGTTTGTAACCGTCATCTCTCTCTCTCTCTCTCTCTCTCTCTCTCTCTCTCTCTATTCCTTCTGAATTTAAGCAATGAAAGAAGGAGATATATGTATATATATCGAAACAGGAAGGTGGGTTTTGGGTGTTGGTTAAACGAGATGGAGTAATTGGTGGTACCAGACAAATACCTCAACGGTGACCCTCCACGTAGGGTTGGAACTTGGACCCGCTATCACAAACCAATAGTTGCTTGCCGTCTATTAGTACCACGATTTTTCTCTTGGAGACGCGTGTGGGATTGAGTTTCCTGTTCATCGGTTAGAGAGAGAGAGAGAGAGTATACATACTGTCACTCTCCTTTTCTGCAGATACACCCAAAAGAATCAACTAACTATTCATACAAAATCTCTCACTTTCAGCAGAAGCTGCCGACAATTAAGCCAGCGTACTCGGTAAACAAAGATCTAATATTTGAAACATTGAATTAGCGAGTACTACGAAGCATCCAAAAAGTCTCATCGGAACAGTCATTGGTATTTGGTGGGAGTGCTGAGTGCTCTACCTTACTTTGACTTTGGACCCATTACAGCAACTGCTACCAATTTATCATCACTATCATATGACCCAAAAATTGTTTAATCTTTTCATCGTTCATATTGTTAAAACAATCAACAAATTATAATAGTATTTAGTGTCTGCAAAAAAATCATGTCAAGAGCAAGGAGCTTCTGGCTAAAATAAACTTCAAGATTATGAATTCTAGTTTTTTTTAATTTGGTCCTTGAAAGTTGATTTTTGCGAGATAAGTTTTTAGTTATTAGTGCATCTTTTGTTCCAATTAGATTTGCTTATAGGGGCTTGTGTTTTATGTTCGTGTCTTATGATGAAGATGGTGTAGTCTCCTCTAATGCAATTAGTAACTTCGCTGGTGGTTTTGTGCATAGAGTCTCTACTGTAATGGTCACTTTTTACTTCTTTTGCAGTTCCTCTTCAAAGTGGACACTGCTTATATTCAAAGAATGTTGCCTTACTAGTTTTTTTTATGGGTAATGCTAGAGAGACTAAATTTATAAACTACATTTTGTAAACTAAATGACATAAAAGTTGATGATTTAATTATTACTTAAATGTTGATTAACGTGCTTATTTTTTTATTGATAACACATTATTTAGTCTATAAATATAATCTACGTAGCATTACAGATTAATTATCAAATTAAAGTTTGTTTGAGCGATGACTGTTTTATTTTGTTGGTTGTCAGTGCTTATCAGCCAACATATTCACCGATAAGCAATAACTAAAAGTGGCCAAGTTGACCTTAATGTTTACTTTTCAAGTACTTAAAAGCTCAAGGTAGGTATAACCACTACAGGGTAGATTAGTGCTCATAAATTTCAGACCCTAATTCATACCACACGTCTTAAATTTGATTTTTAATATTGATGAATTACACGATGATGATTAGTGAGAGACTAAAATGCATCTATGAGTCTTTCTAACTTATAAAAATGTAGACTACCGTATCAAAATTACCGAATGATCCTCTTTTTCAAAGACAGAAAAAAGCTAGGTTCACAAAATCTCACCAAAAATTAGGTAGTCGACGTCCCGACACATTAGTCCTTACCTTGCTGTTAATATTTCTTCACTTCTTTAATTTAATTACTTTAGATATTTATTTCTCAAAAGTATCTAATTGTT
Source organism: Pyracantha coccinea (assembly GCA_028566515.2). Lineage (NCBI taxonomy): Eukaryota > Viridiplantae > Streptophyta > Magnoliopsida > Rosales > Rosaceae > Pyracantha > Pyracantha coccinea. The sequence continues at coordinate 10,771,064 of JAOTRO020000005.1, read as the reverse complement.
CGAAAATGACCAAAGCATGTGACTTTATCAAGTCCCAAAGTCAACAAAACGCAGTTGTTGCTCCGAGTACGACGCCGTTTCACCTCCCCCTAAGAAACCGACCAGTTAGATCTCAGCATTCAGCAGAAACCAGTGCGTTCGTGTAGATCGCCCAAAATCTCTCACAGTGCATCGCTTTCACTGCGATTTCGTCACTTTCTAAAACCCTAATTCTCTCTCTTTCTCCAAAACCCTGTTCTTGTACTTACTTCCCAGAAAACCAAAATTCCATCTTTTTCAATGCCTGCACTTGCAAAACCCTAAATCCCCAAATCCAATTGTGAAACCAAATTGAATCCCTTTTAGTTTCAGAAACGGCAATTCTCATTGGATTCGACTGATTTGTCACCCCTTCAATAATCCCAAATCATTTCTCAACCAAAAACCCTTTTTCTTCTTCTTTTTTCAAATTCAGCACAGACCCAGATAGCCATTTTAGCTAAAGCCCCATTCTTTCAGCAGAACAAAGTCAGTGATCGATTCAGTGAGTCGCATTCTGAGAAAATTTTCCGAATTTTGGAGACTTGAATTTTGGTGGGTTGGTAGGGGCAGAGGATGTTGATTGTTGAGAACTATGGAGGGAAGTAAAGTGCAGAATGGAAGCTCAAGCGAGGGTCGGCCTCCGAACCCTCTTTCGACCGCTGCGGCCTACTGGCAGTGTGGCTTTAGCCCAGCCGATGGCGTTCCAGTGCTGTGCAAGAAATCACTCGTTCGACACCCGTCTCTTGTATGTTTCATTCATTCTCTGCTTCTGCATTTTTCCATTTGGGTTTCTTAGATGTTTGGTGATTAATTGTATGTTTAAGCTGTTAATTATGTAGAAATGGCTTCTAGAATTTTGATTAATTAAGCTTACTTGCTATGAGTAGTTCTGTTTTTCGGAGTATTGAAGATCTGTTTTCGTAGCGATTAAATTGTCAAATATAAATTCTCTGGTCTTGGTGCAATTGTTGAATGTGTGAATGGGATTTTGCAGATGAAGATGAAAACAAAAGAGATCAAAGTTGACCCGGGGGTTCAAGCAGAGGACTTTGAATCTAATTTCATTCCAATTGTCCGCTCCGGAGCATGGGCTGACATTGGGTCTCGTCCAAACATGGAAGATGTGTATGTCTGCGTGGACAATTTTATTGACGATTATGGGCTCAAGGATCATACCGATGGCCCGAGCGCCTTCTATGGGGTATTTATAGTCTTTACACATGTTCTTACGAATTTCCTAACACATTGTGCAATAACATTCTACTCTGAATTGTTGAGTTTTCATTTGTTGACTATATGCCTCAGTTCTTTAGAGGTAGATTTTTGTGGTGGTTGTTGATATTAGAACATATGTTTCGAACAATAATCTGTATGTGTTGCAGCACTTGCTAGCTAATATATCCTTAGAATTTCCTAATTGAACATTCCTACCGTATTGGTTGGTCAGGTGTTTGATGGACATGGAGGAAAGCATGCGGCTGATTTTGCTTCATCCCATCTGCCGAAGTTCATTTTGGAGAATGAAGACTTCCCTACAGATATTGAACGGGTTGTCACTTCAGCATTTCTGCATACTGACACTGCCTTTGAGGAAGCTTGCACCTTGGATGCCAAACTTGCTTCTGGTACCACTGCATTGACAGCTCTTCTCATTGGAAGGTTGGATTTTTTTTTTCGTTTTCTCTACCTTTGAACTATTGATGCATGTATCATGACTGTTCAAACAGCCGGCCCCGCTTAATGGGATAAGGCTTGGTGGTGGTTGTTTGTTTCCTTTTTTTTTTCTTTCCTTGAATGAATTGTTGCCTTGTGTCAGTGTAGATCAATGACACTAAAAGCATAATTGGGTTGTTACCCTAAATTGTAATTGTTGGTCTACTGCCTTCTGAACCAAGCTCGGACTTAATTAGAGTACATGGAAAGTGTAGGCTGCCTAGTAATATTCTGTTGAGATTAGTTTCTTCTTATGGGTGTGGGTAACTATGATCCAGTTGACCTGTTTAGTGTTTACCTAAGGTCAAGCATACATGTTTAGTTGATTTATTGTGGTTTGATCTGTGTCTTCTCTGGTTAACCCGTTTATGTATGTCCTGAAATATTACAGATGTACCATGAGATGTGTGTCATTGATTAGTCATATGTTGATCTTAGTTTCTATTGCTAGGTTGTTGGTGGTTGCAAATGCTGGAGATTGTCGAGCAGTGCTGTGCCGCCGTGGAAAAGCAATTGAAATGTCAAGAGATCACAAACCAATTTGCAGCAAAGAGAAACAACGGATCGAGGCATCTGGAGGACATGTGTATGATGGTTACCTTAATGGGCAACTTAATGTTGCTCGTGCCTTGGGAGACTGGCACATGGAAGGGATGAAGGCCAGGGAGGGTGGGCCACTCAGTGCAGAGCCGGAACTTATGACCACAAAGTTGACAGAGGAGGACGAATTCCTTATCATTGGTTGTGATGGGATCTGGGATGTGTTCAGGAGTCAAAATGCTGTGGATTTTGCTCGTCGGAGGCTTCAGGAGCACAATGACCCAGCCGCATGTAGCAAGGATTTGGTTGATGAGGCTTTGAAGAGGAAGAGCGGGGACAACTTAGCTGCTGTTGTCGTCTGCTTCCAACCACAGCCTCCGCCTAATTTGATTGCCCCTCGCTCAAGAGTGCAGAGGAGTTTTTCGGCTGAAGGTTTGAGGGAGTTGCAGAGCTTCTTGGATGACTTGAAAATTTGAGATGATGTCGAATGCTTTACCCTTTTTCCCCTCTACGTCATGTGTTTGTCTAATTGAAATTTTCCATTGTAGTTTTACCGAGATTTTCGAGTTCCAACTGTAATATATGCGGCGGCCAAGTCGGTAACCTAATTTGTTGTCCCTGACTTACCATCATTATTCTAATAGGCTTTCACTTTCGAACTACATGATGATTGGTTATCTTGCACTTATATTGTTGCTTGTAAGCCTTTTTGAGAACAAATTAAATGGCACGTGGTATTCTCGTGCAAATGAAGATAGGAGATACGGACAAAAACTTTCACATGTTTTTATTTAATTGCCATGTGAGGCCATTGTCGTGTAAGTTTTTTTTCTTTGTTAAGCTGATTACATGCCTTTTGGAAATGCACCTATAAAGTGGCAAAAATAGCTTTTGAAACCGTTGGCGGAAAAAAAAATTTGGGTTCTAAAAGTGCTTTGTAGTACAGTCAAGTACTTACTAGGTGCTTCTTAAAGGAGTTTCAAGTGCTTTAATTTTTTTTCCAATTTTTAATTGTTTGAGACATGAGGGATTTACCAAGTTGAAGTGTTTCCTATAAAAGCATTCTCAAATGGGATCTTACTATGTTAGTTTTCTCCTACGTGAGGGATAGACAGAATCAAGCCTCCCATTATATGCGCAAAATAAAATGGGAGTTGTTGTTACCACTGTAACAAAGTATCGTGTACTCTTTTACGTATTTTTTTCTTTTTCTTTTTTATATAAATTCAACAACCCAATAATATTTTTGAATAACAATGCTGCATGAATGGTACTCGGAGTGACGAACGCTCTCTGCTTGCTATCATCTGAAAAGAATCATAGGTATTTTTATTTATTTGTATATCATTCTCAATTTTTTTTTTTGGAATTAAATGTTCTAATCGCATAATACTAAGCGCTACTTTTAGGCTTAATTGAATTAATAGTCCTTGGGGTGATATAGTAGTTAGAAGATAGCACCTGTGAAAAAAGGGTAGTCGGAAGATAGTTTCGGTGGTTTACTGGATTCATATCTTACATTTTTAACTGAAGAATAATTTAAATATACCTTGACTGAGAAGGCAGAGATGAACCCTAAACAGCACAAAAATTCAAACACCACCCCCACAAACTCCTTTTCTATACCCAAACTAACTCCTTAAGCAGTCTTCCATATAGGCAGGCACAGTTGGTTCACCTAAATTAAATGTGTATTTGATGTCGACAAAAGTGTGAAGCAACCCTAAACCCAAGTACGTTAATTCCAGTCACCCATTAATTTGTAGGACATGTTCTTGGACTCTGAGCAAAACCAAAGATCATTAAGTCCTACAATTATTCACATGTACATGTATAAGGTTTGTTTTCATCTCTTCTGGAAGTTCAATGCCTTGATTGAAAAGGCAAAGATGAATCCGAAGAGCACTGAAATCCCAACATGGACAATTGCAACAACACCTAGAAAGCCTTCTCTGTAGCCAAAGTAATCCTTTATAAAATCTTCAACAGTTTCACCCGAATCAAGCGTATCCTTGACGCCTCCAAATTGTGAAGTAAGCAATCCGTACAAAGTCCAAGACACCGGACACACCCAGTAGAACCATCTCCACCATATCGGAATTCTCTGTGCCACAAAAACCAACACATTGAGTCATAGTATAATATGTTAAATCAAATAAACAAGAATACGCAAAGTGATCATTGACAATGTGTTACGCGTTACTTACTGTTCTTGGAATGATGAATCCGGAAAAAACATTCCATAAGGGGTAGACGGCTGAGGAAGCTACAGCAGCAATGGTTGTGTTGGGAGTAATGCCCACAATCATCATACCATACAATGTGTAGTATAGGAAGGTGAAGTACACGAAGAAGAGATACCAAAGGAACTTGCTGACCGTCCAATCGAATCCGATCATGGTGTATACTATAAGCCCATAGATGATAGTTTGGAACAAAGTGTATGGAAGCTCAATGATTATCTACAATAAAATTTGGAATTAGTGTTGGATGATCAGAGATAGGAAAGGATCATCTGCCCTCTAGAAGGGATTTGCAGTTCCCTTCTCTCCTCCAGCACTACTCCCTTTATTTCTAGCCCTTTGGATTGAATAAATCAAACGAGATTCAAGGGACAGAAACAAGGGGAGGAGTACATAAGTAGAGAAACGGAAGTTTGGAAATCACTAGGCGAAAAGCAAGCTTCACCAAACTTGGTAACATACCTGTCCCAAGGCATATGGAAAAGCTGAGTACATTCCAGCAGCCCTTTCTCTGTAAAATACTATCCTCTCAATACCTACAACTGGCTGCACTGATGAGGCATTTTGTATCCCAATGAAGAGAACAGCAGAATACATAGAACCCATTGCATTAAGAATATCTTGTTGGTTATTCCTGCATTTCGCAAGAATTTCCCCCGTTTCAACACATTAGGTTTCATATTTCGTCACATACCTTCCATGTATAGAAATATTTCGAAAGTAATTAACACTATCTATGTACCTTTTGGAGCCAAGACCCCAGAATATTGTCCCAAATACTAAAGCCATCATAGCAGTGTACAAAAGTCTCACTGCACTGTATGACGGGTTTCGCCAGTAAGACCAATGCTGTTTCCATAGGCAAGCTATACACTGGTTGAAGAAAGACTGAGAATACTGAGTAGAAAAGTGCAAATTTCTTGAATTTGGTGGTGGAGTGCTTAGTTCCTTGATCAAGACCTTATTTCTCCTAAACATTCGACACGCGGTATTAGCAACTTGAACGTACGTGTAGCAAAAAAACATGATTGTTTGGCTTTCCATGAATTCAATTTCAATTTGTCACCCTTCAGTGTTTAATAAAAGTTCAAACTTTTACGGAAATCCTACCTGTATAGTTCCGAGTTCTTATATATGTCACTGAAACTAACCCCGAGAGCCTCTTCTTGTCCTGCAGAAGTAACCTCCAACATCCAAGTTGCAGGATTGTGACTGTCCAGTAATTTAGAAACTCCACTAATTCCCTTGATGAAATAAAACTTTTTGATGTTAGCAGTTGAGCAGAACATTTTCAGATGGTATAGTTTCTGATTATGTATTAAGCCTAACCTCAAAATAGTTGATCAAGTCGGAAGAATGGTGGCCTAAAGGCCCAACATATATTTCCTCGCCTCCCCGTTTCAAAAGAAACAGCTGCAATGTGGGATAGTGAATTTCTCAGTTCATTTTACACCAAGCAACATACTCAACTTGTATAATCCTAAAAATAAAAAGGTATCTCACCTCATCGAAAGCATCAAATATGTCAATGCTTGGCTGATGAATGGTGCAGACTACAGTTCGCCCAGTATCCACCGTATTCCTCACTGTTCTCATTACAATTGCTGCTGCCCTGGCATCAAGGCCAGAGGTCGGCTCATCCATAAATATTAAGGAGGGGTTGGCAACAAGCTCTACTGCAATTGTTAGCCTTTTACGCTGCTCAGTTGAAAGACCATTCACTCCGGGCAATCCAACAAGTGCTTCCTTTATTGAGGTCAGTTCTACAAGCTCCATAACTTCCTCAATGAACATCTACAACCAATAAGAAAATTTATGGTTAATGATTTGACTTAATAGAAAAGAAAAATAATGAAAATTATGTGCAACCTAGCTTTTGGTTGACATTGATTATATCATCTGCCTCAATCCCCAATAAGAAAAACATTGTTTGAAAGTATACCTTTCTGGTTGGGGGATCAACCTCTGGTGGTAACCGGAGCCATGCTGAATAAACCAAAGCCTCATAAACCGTGACATGAGGAGAGTGTATATCTGTTTGTTCACAATATCCGGATATGCGAGCAAATGTTTCTTGATTTTTTGGATATCCAGATACGGTGATGTTTCCCTCGATATATCCACCTGTTTTCCTTCCGGCCAAGACATCCATTAGAGTAGTCTTTCCTGCGCCACTAACACCCATTAGGGCTGTTAGGACACCAGGCCGAAAGGCACCACTCACACCCTTCAGAAGTTCTAGTCGATTCTCAGTTATGCCTTCTGCTTTCATTTCCTGCAAGAATGCATAGCAAGTATGTAAATGCATTCCACACTAGAAGAAACGAGCAAGCATTTCAACAAATATGCCCCTCATCATCAGCAACCTTTGCAAAAGCAGAAAAGATACCTGTGGCATGTCAACTGCATATCTGATTTCATTAAATGTAATTGAGAGGGGTTCAAAAGGAAGAACCATTCCTCGCTTTCTGGTACGATTGGCAGACATATTCTCTTGACTTTCATTTCTTGTTAATGAAAGCTTGGTGGTGTCTCCAGTTTTCTTGGCAAGTTTTTTCGCCAAGGCTTCTTTGGACATTACTGCCCGAGGCTTGTCAATGGCTACAGGAAATTTAGTGTGATTGTTAGAACATTTCCAATGATGAGAAGAAAAATGTCTAAGTTGGTACTTACGATCGAGATACTGAAGTGCCAAGGTGAAAAGGAAGTTGAATAAAAGAATAAATCCAAGTAAAGCTACTACTCCAAGCGAGTACCAGTGCGCTTCTGGTAGTACCCCTCGAGACTTCATGACCAGAACTCCTAATGGTTCTGTGGAGTTGGCAGGAACCTATAATCCAAATGTTGCACACACAAACATTTTAGCAAACATTTTTCATTTTTAATTTTTTTCTCATGTACTAACCTTTCATCTCAGTAAAAAAAATGATGCTTACATGTCTCCAACTTTTTCCCAGAAACTCGTTGACGGCCAAGGCATTCATCCCATATGTCATTGGTGAGACCCAATACCCCCACAACAACCATTTCTTCATACTGTCTGATAACAAAAGGGCCATTTTTTTACCATCAAATCTAAAAGCAGTAAACAAAAAAGAAATGATAATGATGCATCTGTATAAATGATTCACCTCGAGATAATATAAAGCCACCTAGAACGAAAACAACAAGTAAAGCAGCAGACCCAAATGTGTTTGCAACAATTGGGCTCCTGCCTACTGCCGCTATCAATCGGAACAGTCCATTTGCCATCTGGCTAATCCACAGCAGTGAAAAGAACTGTTTGAAGAACCTGATATTACAAACTTTCATCAGTTCCATAACAAATGGTTTCGAGGCCAAATTTTGAAAACTAATTTCTCCTATGTTATGTTTTTCACCTTTCAATGTTCGGATCATAACCTATAACATAGTAAGTAACGGTCACCCAAATAGAAACCTCCACAATGGTCAAAGGGATCCTTATCAGACAATTCGGTAAAGCATATGCCCAAGCAGGAAAGAACAGAAGATCCCTTTGCTTGAAAAACACAGGAAGTCTCATTACAGTCATAGCAAGTTCTGAGTACCCACTGAACATAATGATCATCATTGTGAAAAACAAAGCTCCCATGTAAATCCCACCATCTTCCACACTACCTCGGTGCATCTCAGTACGTAAGAATAATGTCATTGTTACCAAAGCCATTAAGCTAAACTGAAACCAAAATCAAAACCGGAGTTCAAGTTAGCTAATTGCAGGTTGACAATCCAAATTTTCACTTGGCATTTATAGAATTAGGAACAAATTTTTTTTTTAAAAGCAATATGATGAGTCATATTTTGAATTCCAGCTGTTCTTCTAAAGCAATACGAGAATTCACATTGTGATTTTTGGGCTTAAGTCTAAAGCGAATGTTCAACACATTCTAATATTCTACTTACCTGGGTCATTTTGAAAATGTAGATAAACGAATTCCTCTTCATAAGCAAAATTTGTCTAGACATACAAGCTTTGTAAAGTTCCTTCTTGCTAACTCCATACTTCTTAGTTGTTAAAGATGCAGGGTTGCCTTTAGACTTGTCAAACGGAATGGCAAGCTCATCGCCAAGTTCTCTACCGATGTGAAATGACTGCAATGCTTCAGAAAATTCATCGGAAGTTACAAAGCTATAAGGCTTCTCTTTATGAGCCCAGTATTGCTCTTGATCTTTCCTTGATGTTACCTATAATAAACACAACAAAAAATAAAAGTTGTAATTACCAAGTCTGATCTTCCTGCAGAAATTAAATAAGTAAACGGGAAGATATGTCATTGTACGACTAAATTACTTCTTGTAGGAAATCAGCAACTCCTTTCCTCTCTGGACATTTGAATCCCATGTGTTCGAAGAATTCAAGCACATTCTCACGAGGGCCTTGATACACAATGTGGCCATCTGAGAGGAGAATTATGTCATCAAAGAGATCATAAGTTTCTGGTGCTGGCTGCAAGAGAGAGATTAGAGCAGTTCCATTGAGGATGTGGATGGATTGTCTGAGTGAATTTACTATGTGATATGTAGTCGAACTGTCCAAGCCGGTAGATATTTCGTCCATGAAAAGTGCTTTTGCTGGTCCGACCAGCATCTCCCCTGCAGTTTCAGGATTTAGAAATTGGTAGGGACGAATTTGTGGTCTCTTCTAGAACTACAAACCTACCTGTGGTGAGTCTCTTTCTTTGTCCACCAGAGATACCTCGTCTCATGTGATCCCCTACCATGGTGTCAGCACAAATGTCGAGCCCCAGAACCTGCAAAACTTGATTAGCAAAAACAGAAGCAATACAGTAAAGAGACCACATTTTTTATGACCGTATGATGCAACCAGTCGATTTGTACTTTTTACATCATGCGGTCATTGAGTGGTAAAAGAAATGCGGTCCTTCTAGCTAATAATTTTTTCACAATGCATTAATGTAGACGGATGGTGGGTACCTTGATTATGTAATCTGTAACTACATTGGTTTCCTGTCCTTCCAGTGCTGCTGCCTGTAAAATACAAGCAACACCGGAAAATAAATTTTCTTTTTCAAGAATAGGTACGTAATTGCTGATATAAATGAATTATAAGGAGAAACATTTACAAAGAAAGTAGTATGTCTAAAATTTTCTTTCCTCCAGTACTCTTCCGTTTCTCATACCTTCATGTAAACATCAAGATCAGGATCCGGCTTAATGTTTGCGGCCTTCTCTCTCCTTGATAATTCTACCAGCATTTCTGAAAGCGTTTCCAACGCAAATGAACTTTGATTTTCAAGAAATATACTTCAAACTAATTATTAAGTTAGACATGTAAAATTTCACTGTATTTTAACTGACCATAACGTGGCCCGACCCCTTGACATCTTGCTGAAAAAGCCATCGTTTCTCTCACTGTCAATTCCGGTATGTGTAGATCATGTTGACTGATATAAGCTGATGTTCTCTCTGGTATAAACTCTTCCATCCCATGCCCGTTGTATGTAACTCTCCCCGAAAGCTACAAGTTATTACAAGCAATTACATGAAGCCATAACGCAAAAGTTAACGCTATATAGTAAGTTGATTCGATGGAAGTAAATGTAATATGCTTACTTTTAGATCTTTACCAAGTTTTCCAGCCAGTGCCAATAGTAACGTGGTCTTTCCAGAGCCCGGGGGGCCTAAAAGCAGTGTCATTCTGCGCAAATTAGACCATAAATTTGAGAACTACCGAAAGTTAAATATTTGCATCAGTAATATTGCCAAATTAATTACCTTTTTGGCTTGATAATTCCACTAGCATCATTGAGGATTGGTAATTGTTGCTTTCGACTTGGAAGAATATGGAGATAATTCAAGAACAACTTCAGAGAGGAGAAAAAAAATGTGATGCACAAGAGAAAGTTAAATTTCTACGTACAAAATCAAACTGCACAAATTTGTAAAAAAAAAAACGAATATTTATGTTTGATTCAAAAGTTGAATTACCTCTAACATATTAATGGAGAAGTTGAACATTGTAGGCAATGCCCTACCGCCAACATAAGCCTCTGCTTCAACATTTAAATGCTCGAACCGGACTTCAGTTGTCGGATATTCAAGTCCAACTCTGAGTGTAAATTTTGGAAAACAGAGAAAACCAGCTCCAAATAAGTTATGAGTTTCTTCTAGGGCCATTCAGCAAGGGTCCCAGGTGCGACTCCCCAAAAAAATTTAAATGTAATATACGGAACACAAAATGATAAGCTCTATATGCTCAAAGAAGTCTACTACCAATATCACCGATATTGTTCGAACTTAATCGCATACATAGTTTGAAATATCGATAATATCGACGAAATATTGAGGATATTTCGGTTTTTTCGAATCACGGATATTTTGGAACATATCCATGTACATATCGTACAAATATACTCCTCCAACACCTTAACCACCA
>JAOTRO020000005.1:10658452-10674546 GCA_028566515.2 Pyracantha coccinea | reverse complement strand
TATGATGCTGAGATATTGGATGAGATGACAACAAGCAGAGGAGAGTTGAAGCTCAGAACCAGCTTCAGTAGTGAAGACAGGTTTTCTCATGTAAGAAAAAATCCAACTCCTTCCATCCGTCTTTGTTTAATCAATTTTACATCATTTTACACGTTTCCAATGGGTTCAATGACATATTGCAACGTAAAATTGTGCAGGTGCACCCCGAAGATGTTGCCCGAATTTGACGATACTGTGGATTATGATCAGTATAGATTGACTGAGACCTGAACTTGTGATTGTGATATGATTAAGGTCCTCAACAGTGGACCGTTGATTTTCTGTATCAAGCACACTCATTATAGCAAAGATATTAACAAATTACAGAAAAGAGGACTAAGAATTATGCCTAGCTTGGAAAACAAGTAATACAGCGAGAAAATCACGTGCGGATTCACGATGTTTTCGGGCAAATTAAGGGACACGGAGTATGCAAGAGGGGAAGATAGACATGCCATCTGGGGGATGATTTTCTGGCCTTCTGGATAATTATTTCTCAGAATCACCAACAAGAACAAGATGATCGCCGTCTCTAACAAGCTCTATCTCTTCAATTTCAGCTCTGTCTTTGGTTAAAACTTTTGTGGCTGAAAACTGGAATTTCTTGGCACCTAGGTCAAGTAGTTGTTGAAGGGAGTCAGGCAGAAGCACAAGCTTTGCAGCAGTTTCGCCTTTTTCTGGGCAGCTAAGTGTCACTCTGGCCGGATAGCTGTTCCTACTTGTGCTCCTTGTCAAACTGCTTGTAGATGCGACATTGTCTCTATCTTTCTCACCTGCATGTTTTCAAATTCACCTTGTCAAAACTTTTCATCACCTAGTGTTCAAAAAAATTCAAAGTTCGGTTAAAGGCCTCAGTTTCTAGTAGGTAGAGTAATGATTTACTCACGCATTTTTCACTCATAATATTATGGGATTTACGAAACATTATGTAAGTGATTTATTAAGAGAAAAAAAATGAGGAAATTATAGCATCTTTCTAAGAATTTATGGAGAAAATTGAAGATATATACTTACCGGTATTAATATTGGCAGTTGACATGAAACCAAACAGTGAATTGCGAAAACTTTTATCCATTCTAAGAGTATTTTCTGATGTCATATCTGAGTTGGATGGCCTGCCATCCCGTGCGTAGGGAGGTAATGTAGGCTCACTTCTGAACTTCCCAGGACGTGATAGTATTGGATCCTCTGGCATAGGAACAACAGTTTGTTTCTTGCTTGGTTTCTTACTCTCCAATTTTTGTTGAAACAGTTCTATTATTTTGTCATGTCCCTGATGCTCTGCCAAAGCCCTAGGAGTCCATCCGTAGCTATCTGGCTTGCCAGCCTCAGCTCCTTGTTCCAAGAGGAACTTAACCATCTCTACATTTTCTTCGCATACTGCCGTGTGAAGTGCTGTAGTCCCATTGTTCTTGGGCAGTGTTACATCACCGTTATACTTGACAAGGTATTTAAGCAGCTCCAAGTTGTTTTGCTCAACAGCAGAACAAGCAAAATTTCCCACATTGCCAGAATTTATCTTCGCCCCATTGTCTAAGAGAAGTTTAATCAAAGACTCATGCTTCCCTGATATTGCTTCCCATAGAGGAACATTCCCTTCCGAATCTGCATGCAAAGTAACGAACAATTGATTCAGCGTGACAATCTCACACCATGTGTCAAATGAAAGGTCACCTAATTAGAAACATAGCACACCAGACTGTCTGACAAGAAAACATGTTCGTACCTTGTATATTGGGATCGGCTTCATACTCTAGAAGTAAAAGGGCACAATGTTCATTTCCATTAGATGCTGCAATGTGCTGTTGAAACACAAAAGAAAATAACGCATACAAAGTAAGCACCAAAACTCTCAAATTCAAAGGCTATCGGGGACAAAATGGTGTCTGTTTGCACAATAATGATAGGGTATGCGCACCATAGCTGTTCGTCCATTATCATCCATCTCATTTGGATCTGAACCCCGCCTGAGCAATTGATGCAGCAACATATCATCACCCCTCTGTGCAGCAAAGCATAAACTAAGAGGCAGATCCATTCTACCGCTAGCCAACACATGCTCTATGTCCCTCAAAATTCCTTCTGCCAGCGGATTCTTCATTTCTTTCAAATGCTGCATCCATATGCATAAGAAAGACGCAAAGAACTGTTATCGAAATTCTGATTCCCATACATTAAAGACTACCAAAAAATGATTAACGTAATTTACAAACCTTAAGAAAATTGTTCATGATTATCGTTCCATCTCCAACATTTGCTTGAACAAGGTTTAAGAAAGCTGTACGGTTCAAACGCAGAAGCTGGGAGAGTCCTTTCGTCCTAACTGTGACCATTTGAGGCCTGTAACAAAGCACACCTATTTCACCAACAACGTCTCCTGTCTTCGCTTCACAAACAACCTGCAGTCATTCAACAAGAAGTTCATCAGTCATAGACAAAGCACCAAGTTTATGTTTTGGAAGACAACGTTGATCACATATTTTATATCATTAAACTTGCCGGTGTTGCTCCATTCCTATGCATAACAAGTTCCTGTTAGCAAGTTGCAAGAATCAGAAGCTAGTTTTCCAAATAAAAAAAACCGAAGAGGAAAAGAAAGGCAATAGGTGCCTTGTGATTCAAGTGTAAAGAGGAGTTGCATGAATGCTGTTTTCTGATCTTACCACAGAGCCGGTAACCACGATATACATGTCAGTGGGTGCTTCATTCTGCAAGATTACTTCTTCTTTTGGTGGAAAATATTCAGCCTTCATCTCAGAGACCTTAAAATTCAACCACCAAAAAAGAAGTTAGACATAGTTTATTTCTTACATATAAGATTGCAGGAGACTAGAACGACAATGCGCCGTATCAAACACCGCCAATTAGTACCAATAGTGTAATCTTAACAATTACCAATTGGAAAAGTAGGTCTCTTGATACACCTTGGAACAAGTAGACACTATCAACAAGTGGATAGAAGAGATAGTGAGAGATGCTGGATCGAATGGCTTTAGGGAGAGCATCGAGAGCCTCTTGTTGCTGCAGCCCTTCTGAATTAGTTCTGTACTTCAAACACAAATGAGCAAGCATCTGCTCGTGCAGATGATCAGGTATTTGGTTCCTACACGCAAAACTTGTTGCAGCTTGAATGGTATCTCTCTGTGAGTCCAGAAAACGAGTCCAAAAAATGGGAAACCAAAAACATGAAAACTGGTATACTTGCAAACTTGTCAGAAGAATGAAGTTCATATCTAAAATTCTTTAAGTTAAACTTTACATAATTTAGTAGTAAGAAGTATAAAACTCGTGTGAAAACAAAAGCTTGTACTTACAAATTGTCTAGTTCGAGCAGTTCCATGGACAATCAAGTTGGTCATATTACCGATCAGGTAAGCTTGCAGCCCAAGATTGAAGAGCATATAGAAGATATCGAATATCATCTCCTGTGAATTTACAGGATGAAAATCCCCATAGCCGGTGGTTGTGAGCGTGATTATGGACCAGTACATTGAGGTTACGTACCGGTCCCATAAACTCAATTGTTGAAAGTTTTCTTCTATAAGCCCAAACCATGTCCTTCTTGGGTTACGATAATGCGCAGCAAGGAAATAGAAGAAGCAGCCTGCGCAATGCACTGTGAGGAGTGTAACCTACAAACACATCAAAAGCCTGATGATCATGAGATACACATCACAGTTACATTAGACAATCACCTCTCTTTCGAAAAAGTTACATTAGACAATCACCTCTCTTTCAAAAAAAAGAAAAGAACAAAAAAAACTAGATATTAGTCGAAAAGTACTCACGAAAATAAGCTTGCAGTATCGAACCCAAAAATAGCTATAATTCCTGTCCTTTTCCAATCTAGAATATCAGAGAAAATATAAAACAACATGAGAGCTTAATGATCACATCCTGTAAATGAATATGAAAAATATAATCTGCATTGCCTTTGGAAGCTGACTTCAAACATGAATAAAATAACGATGAGTTCAGTTCACAATTCATAAATAAATACAAATGTATAATAAGATTGCTGTGATGGAACTTCCATTGATGTAATTTGTACCTGGAAATCATTGCACTGACTCTTCGGAGACGCCAAAGGCGGAGGATATTGAAGTATCCGTAAGTCTCGAGAGGAGGAGGCAGAACACGCTGAGCAAGTTCCGAAGGGATTGTGGAGATGATGTCAAAGGCCAGCCATGTTTTGGCATATCTCAGGGCGATGAGCTTGTGGTTGTCAATGAGGAGATAAGTAGTTTTATCAAGGTAGGCCACAAAGAATGTCAATACAATGTCGATAGCAAAAAGTGCATTGACAACATTATCTGCAATGGCAATAAGTCCTTTTGCTCTGTCCAAGAATCCGAATTCAAAGGGACACACCCAAGCAGTGTAGAAAACCAGGAGTATAAGAAATGACTGCCAAAGTCTGCAAATTAAAAACCGAAAGAAAATGTTACACTCGAATTATGTTTTCTTTTTTTGGTAGGACGATATTCGAAATTGCTCTGATCTATAGAGAGGGGATCAAACTGAGTGCAAGGTACATTGGTTGACCAAGTGGCCTAACCCACATCCCGCAATTATTCATAAAACAATAACGGAGCTACAATTAGAAAATTAAAGACCCCAAAACAAAGCAAAACAAAACAAAACAAAACAAGAAAAAAAAAAAAAAAACCATGAACGATTGAAACTTCATTTAAAGATAACAAAATTGGGCAATAAATTCTAGTTCTTCATGATCTTGTGCCGCCATGAATTTACACAAACACAGTCCAAGATTCAAACACAGCCTAAATTTAAAACTTGCCACATGCAAGTCGTATCAGATCAACCCAACTGAGAACACACACGGACGTGCAAAACCAACAAGAAAATTTGAAAAAAATGCTAGAGAGAGATAGATTGTCACTTGTAATAATAATTAAATGGGGAGATGATGAAACGGCGGAGCTTGTGTTTGGGGCGGTTTGGAGCAGTGGCGCCAAGAGACGGCAAAATGCCATCGGTGAGGTTAAACTGGCTGGCATGGCTGCCTCCGTCCCTCGACATTTCTTCCGCCTTCTCCTGTTTTCCTCCACCACACCCTTGCCCGCACATTGACATCGTCATTGCCATTGACCCCTTCCTCATCATTCCCACTCCGATCAGCAGTCATCATCTTCCATGTTTCTCTCCCTTCAGTCCCTTGAAGCTCACTTTTCCTCTGTCTCTCTATCTCTCTAAGATTTAACGCAAAATTTCTCTTTGGTATCAGCATGTTGGACAAGAGTGAAGACCCACCACGGAAGGAAAAAGAGAGAAGCAATGGAAGCTGCTAACTCTCTCTCCCTGTCTGTGTGTCCTTCTCTCTCTAGGATTCTTGGCTCACTTTATCTCTCTCCGGTTTCTCTGTGATTTGTTCTCTTTTTTTCCCGGACGTTACGTGGAGAGCGCCTTGTGTGTTGTCGTGTGTACAACGTTACATGACGTTGGCACAAGGACTAACACAGATCAAAGCCTCACCCTGATGATCTCGTACAACTTAACCGTAATAAGAAATTCTTATCCCCAATGTCTTAATATTAGACGATACCACAGTAATACTAGTAATTATGGATTGAATCTAAACTAAATGATCTGTCGCACGTACATATAGTTACGTACCACAACAATGTTTCACACATTTTTTTTGCCATTAACTGGAATGATGTGGGATTTATAAAACCAATTAACAATATAGGGAGTAGTTCAAGCTTATAAGTAAATGCAAGATTCATTCTTTTCTCGATGTGTGATTTATACTCTTAACACACTATTTCAGGTGTGACGAATTTTTAAGCCCATCACTTGTACAACATAAATTGTACACCTGGGATAACTTGTTCTGATACCATGAAGAAGGTTGAACTTCCACTATATAGCCAATTGCCAATACGAGGAATAGCCTATAACTTATAAGCACATGCAATGTCTCTTTTTTTTTTTTTTAAATTTTTAAATGTAGAATTCATATTCTCAACAATAACACGTATATTAGTAATACCGCAAGACCTCCCAACTGGCGCTCCTCGTCGTCTATGCTTTCATTTGACAACAACTAAGAGCTTTTATAAAGATGATGAACAAATAGTCCATCAATGTGGTGTTTTATTTTTTATTTTTTTTTTATAACAAACAATATTATCTACACTAAGAGGGAGGGTGGGCTTAATCTCACAATGGTTAGCAATAATATAGTTCAAACTTTTCACCGCTATGTATTAAGTGACATCAATATGGTGTTTAAGTGATAAAAAATTACATTCCAATTGCCCGTTAATATATATATATATGGTGTTCATCAGTGATTCCGTGAGTGCAGAGAGAAAGTAACCTGCTCTAGATCTAACCAATTATAAATTCATCTAGACTATAATTCAATTAATATTCTGCTATTCATATAGAAAAGAAATCAACTAAAGGGAAATGAAATAAAAGAGGTATTGGATCTTTTAATGTAAATGATAAACGTACATTTTTTTTTTATTTCTTAGACATTGATGTTTAATCTTGTTCGTTGATAGTATTTGTTTTTATTCAAATCAATGGCTAGAAGGTGTGAGAGGATGAAAAAATGTGTGAAAATCATTTCCCTTTTAAAAAAAATACGAATTGGACACTAAATTTTTCTATACATTCAACTTGTGTTATATATAGAGGACGTGTGTATATATTTTATTTTTAGAAAACTTCATTTTAATCCTTAAAAGAATGAGTTTTAGACTATAACCTTGTGTAAGAATAAAATCCAATTTTAGTCCCTGGTACATTTAATCATCTCATTTATTATTTATAATTTGATGTTTTATTTATCTTTTTCCTCGTTTTTAATGTATTAATTACATTTAAATTTAATTTTCATGAATCATAATATTTTTAGGGAGATTATATTCATACACCCCAAATTACTTCTCCCACACTTTTTTAATTTTTTAATATTTTTCTATCAAGTGTTAGTGGTGTGTAGAAAATATTAAAAATTTAAAAGGGTGTGGGGGAAGTGTTTTGGGGTGTGTGAATATAATCTCTTTATATTTTATTGTCAACATTTAGGCAAACTAATTTTTTTTAATAATATATATCCTGATAACAATTTTGTATGTTATTCATTTAGGTACATTAATACATTTAAATATTTCGGTATATCCATCGATACAAGTATATGGGTACATTAATTCAATATAATGAATTTCGGTATGTACATTTTGGTACACACATTTGGGTATTGACTTTTGGGTACATTGATTATATATTATATTTCGGTACATACATGTTGGTATTTACATTTAATTAGGTACATTAATTCAATATAATTCATTTTGGTACATATATTTAGGTTCATTATAATATATTTCGGTACATACATTTAGGTATAAACATTTAGGTACAAACATTTTAGTACAAAGAAGTCAATTTTATATATTTCAGTACAGTCATTTTTGTACACTTATGTATTTACATAGTTTTGTGTCACAAATTTCTTTTAATATTTTCTCATTTATATTCATTTATAATTAAAGAACTAAATATGTGCATATTTGTGACAGCACGTCTCGAAGGTACATGTGAAATTACGAATTTATCCTTGGCGTTGGTGGTGATATATATGTATGTGACTTAATCTTTAGGTTCAAATTATTATTTCCTAAGTATTTGGACCTAAATGGGACTTAAGACTTGTGTTTTCAGGTTATGTGGCAATGTTTGACCACATAATCACATACACACACCAACCCGTGACCCTCTAGTAAAAGTTGAAAACATTATTACACTAATGTCAGAGATTTCCATAAAAATTGAAAAACATTAAGGTTTCAGTCAAAAAACATTTATAGTTAGGAATGTCATCCAAAATCTCTCTAGTAGAAATGTCACTTGAATAGTCTCAAATGCCTCGAAAACATAAGTTTGGTTACATTATATTGTGGTTGATGTTCGAACTTAGTGATCGGTAGACTAGTGCTCAGAATAAAGATCTATAAACTGGTGGACCACCATAAATAGTTCATGGTCACATAAATCTAAATGTTTGGGAAGAGTGAAATTGAAATACTAGGATCTATCATCCTAAAAAGTATGACGAAAACATGGGAATAAAATACCCAGATAAATGAAACCAGAACTTCATCAAATTTACCAATCAAAAGAAACTTGAAAGAGACTGATTTACTCGGTCTTTGTTGGTCTGCAAGGTTATGCACTTAATTAAATTCCTCCAACAGTATCATGGCAATGGTTGGACTCGTAAACAATTCCATATACTTCACTGAAAAACTAATCCAAGGTTAACGAAAATTAAGACAAGATCTCATCTAAAAGAATGAAAACAAAATTTTCTTTTTGGAACAAATAGATTGTCATGATTGTATAGTTATGCTCTTCACCACAAAATGCCGCAAGTTCTCAGCTGAAACAAATAGGTTTTCCAGTTTGTTGGCTTCCGTTCTTGGTCTGAGGTTAATGAAAATTAATATCACATCTAAAAGGTAAATTGACATTAGGGTTGTGGTTTTTAACAGGTACAAACGTCATGGATGTTTTACTAGGCCAAGGGTTTGATGTGCCCTAATTGCATGTCTCGTTTGTGTTTCTTTACTAGTTTTTTGACGCTTGTTCCTTCACTTATTCCAAGTTAATTATTGGTTTATTTTCTGTTTTAATTTTTAATTAATTTTATGAAGTTACTTTGGAATACGTGGAGGGAGAAGTGTCAAGAAACTAGTAAAGAGACGCAAAAGAGACATGTAATTAGGAGAGAGCAGAGCTTTAGCTGGGTAGAGAAATAAGTTTCAAGAAATAAGTAAAGAGATGCAAATGAGACATGTAATTAGGAAACAACAGACCTTTAGCCGCATAGAGGGACAAATGTCAAGAAATAAGTAAAAAGACCCAAATGAGACATGTAATCACGGGACAACAAACCCTTATCGGGTTTACTAACGATTACAAAATTGGGGTGTGATATCCACACATCCCATTTTACCTCTCACACATCTTTTTAATTTTCGGCCGTCTGATCAGATGAATTGAAGAAGATCAACGGACAAAAATTATCAAGGGGTGTATGAGAAGTAAAATAAAACAATAATGTTATTCTTACCATATTGTTGTACCACAATTGTATACCACCTTAGGTGGCATATGATGTGGACAGCCACATCATCTAAATTTAGCATTTAATTTCAAAATGTTAATCAATAATTAATAAAAAGATTGTTAATTAAATGATGATTGTGATATACGAGGAGTTTCATTGTTCCATCTAAGATTATTTTAGTGTTTTAATGAATAAAAAGATTGAAATGAAATGATGTAGCTTGTTCAACTCATCTGTCACATAAGATGGTAAAATAATATGGTATAAAATTGTGATAAAAATAACATTACTCAAAATAAAATGTGTGAATAGCACACTCCTATAAAATTAAAATTATATGTAGAGGAAACCTTAATTTCAATAGTCGTATGTACTATATATTTAATATTGAAAAAACGAAAGCAAGCATTCATTTGATATATATCATCTCTAAATGCATGCATTTGGTACGTCGATAGCTAACTGAACTGATAAGGATAAAGGATGGATTGAAGTGCCCGATCCTTATTCAACACATACTGAAGAATTTGACATGCGTGGCAGCCCATGGCTCTCCCTCGTGTCAGTAGACATAGAGGCAATGTTGGGTTGGATAACGCAAACCTGAAACAGTTCGACGTGTGAGCTGCTGGGTAGCATGGCATCTGACTCTCAAGAACAAACGTGTCAAGAAGCCACCACGTGGCAGTTTGCCACCCAACAGATGTCGCCCTCCATGCATGGACGACGTCGTTACCCACCTCCTCAGCACCGCCATGGCTCCCTGTTTTTAACCCCAATCCGGCCCAACATCACTCTCCACTTCTGAAACGCCAATCAAATCTTTCTAGCGAAAAAAAAAAACCCGAAACCCAAAATCTCTGTATTGAATATTATAACCTGATCGATCGTGTTATTGCATTGAATATATAATGTGTGTATACATATCAAACAGCTAGCGCTTTGGTTTGAATCAAGAAAGAACGAAAGGCAGGAAATGGCTTCCAAGCAGCAGCAAAGAAGGGAAAACACAACGCCGGAGAGGGAGGTGCACATAGAGAAAGACAAGGTGCCCAAAATGACTACTCACTTTGAGGTTATGACGGTGCATGATACTGATACGAGTGCTGGCAGAAAAGACACTCCTCTCGACAGCAGCAGCAACAAGTCATCGAAGGACGAAGGCAATAAAGCAGCCTCGATGAGGAGTGGGAATACGGTGGGCGATGTGGGAATGGGGAAAGCAAGAGAGACTCATGAGATCGGGTCTCATAAGCTCGAGTCTCTTAAAGATATTCAGGCGTCGGCGAGGGAGGACAGACAGAGAGAATCGCAGGCAAACAAGGCGAGGACAGAAAACATGGTGGCAGACAAAGAAGCTGAGTCTGAGAAAGAGAGCCGCCAACAAGGTGGACCTGGAGTTCCTCAGTCTGAACACAGCCATGAAGCTAAGAGTCAGGGCGGAGGTCAAGCTCATGGTCAACGTCAAGGTAGTGGTCCTCAGTTTGAACAGGGCCATGAAACTAAAAGCCATGGCGGAGTTCAAGGTGTAGCACATTCATTTGAACAGCGCCATGAAGGTAAAGGTCAAGGTGGAGGCCAAGGTGGAGGTCAAGGCCAAGGTCAAGGGGGAACTCGTCAATCCGTTGGGAAGGTTGAAGAGCGCCATAAAGCTGAAGAAGGACAAGCCCATGGTGGACGGCAAGGTCAATCTTTTGGAAAGGTTCAAGAGCGTCAAGAAGCCCATGGTGGAGGTCAAGAACAACGACAAGACAGTAGTGGTGATCGCGGTCATCAGGCGGTTGGGAAGTTTGAAGTGAGTGGTGAAGAAGAGCAGGGTCGGACCGATAAAGGCCGAGAAAGTAGTGAAGTTGATAAAGAATGTAGACGCACACAAATACACGAGGGTGTGGAGAAAATGACTCTTACAGGGGAAGACAAGAAGCTGCAGGGCCAAGAGGAGCAGCAGCAAGGTTCTAAAGGAAGACGAGGCTCCGAGTCTGAGATGAAAAGCACACAAGAGAGAATGGGCACACAAGAGAGAAGCACTACTGAAGAGGAGACTAAGAGAATCAAAGAAGAAGAGGGTCGACGTCAAGGAACCAAACAACAACGACCATCTTTGGAAGAAATCTCACAGCTGAGAGGAACAGCTCAGCAAAATTCTATGGAGGCGATAAGGGCTGCGGAGGAGCGTTACGCCAAGGCTAAAGAGTCGGCCAGGCAAGGGCTTGGTAGCGCAACTGAGTATGTCTCGGAGAAAGCTGGACAAGCCAAAGACACTCTCCTCCAAGGAGCACAAACTGCCAAAGAGACTCTCACTAGTGCAGGTCAGACCGCCGTCGAAAAAACAGCTCCACTAGCGGAGAGAGCCAAAGACGTTGCTGTCTCCGCCGGTCAGACCACTCTGCATTACGTGGAAGAAGGGGCTGTGAAGGCCAAGGACAAGACTTTGGAGGGCGGGAAGACTTCGGCGTCGTATGCAGGTGATGTGGCGGTGGACTTGAAGGACAAGGCGACTGTGGCCGGTTGGACGGCAGCGCATTACACCACAGAGGCTACAGTGGAGGGGACTAAAAAAGCAGCGAAGGTTGTGATAGGGGCAGCTGAATATGCTGGGCATAAAGCAGTGGATATTGTTTCGAAGCCTTTGAGTGTGGCTAAAGATGCCGCTGCGGTGGCTGGGGAGAAGGCTGAGGAGTATACCGCGAGGAAGAAGGAGGAGGCGCAGAGAGAACTGGAGGCCAAGAGATCAGCTGGAGAGCAAAATAAGCAGCAGGTATTTATTTGTCAAGAGTGCTATTTAATTACATACCGCTCACCCATTTGCTAAATTGATTCAAGTGTTAAAAAAAAATTATTAATTAAATCACAAACAATTATTACTGTCCTTCATTACCAATCAAGCGAGAGATGAGTTGTTTGAATGTTTTATTTTACTTGAAACAGTCTCTCCAAGGAGGAAAAAGAGAAGGACCCGAATGGGAGCAAGGCATGACATGGAACAAGCAAGCTCATGAGAGTGTTAGCGTTCAGGGGATTCGAGGAGAGGGTGACCGGTCATCTGAAAAACTTCAGGTACGGTTCCTCTTCCAATTACATGAACATGACTGTATATACATCTAATATATATTATCGATGCGAGGAATCAAATAATTAAAATTTGAGCTAGAAATATCAGTTTATTAAGCTGGTATTTGAGAGGAGAGTTTAATGTGTTGATTGTACTTGAATGATAATCAGGGTTATCAAGGTGGACAGGAATATTCCCAGAATCGATCTCAGGGCCTCATGCGAGGGGCCGACACGAGTCGGGATCAGGGCAGGGATGAGAGTTGGATGAAATCGTGGAGCGGTGGCGCTGGGCCAGGAAGCAACGAGGAGTACATGATGAGCATGGACAGCTCTCAAGTGGGAGAGGCTGGTGAGGGGGTGCTGGGAGCAGTCACGGAGACTTTACTGGAGATTGGTCAGACAACAAAAGACATGCTGATCGGCGGGCAGCACGGAATGGAGGAGGAGGAACTGAGTGGTGGCCAGGAACAGCAGTGGAAGTCGTCGACGGATGAACGGAGCAAGCAAGGGATGACCAAGAGGAATTGAGGATGGCAAGGCAAGCAAGGGGTGACCGAGTATGAATGCACGACTACTTCTACTCTCAGTTTTGGGTTCCACTTTTCGGTGTAGATATTATGCGAGTGCATGAAAGGCAGATATAATATAGATATATATGTACGAGTTATATTGTGTTAATAATTTGGGTTTGGTTGATGTTTTTGGTGAATAATTTTGAGTGTTTATGTATTAAAAACCACCTTCCTTACCTTGGAATCGTGACGATTTTTTGTTGTTGTTTATTATTATTATTATTTTATTTTATATATTTATAAATTTCTTTATTGAAATTGGGCAAAAGCCCACACGGAGAAATAAGTAAGAGGGTAGGGCCCAAATGAACGAGCAAAGTGTGTCCAACAAATACAAGCGAAGGCTGTGAAACAACAATTGAAGTAATTATCAGTAGTCTCGCCCTTGCAGCCCCACACACCAAATGAGAAAGTGTGTCCACGTTTTAAGATGTATTTTATAGGCGAATATCAGAAGACATGAAAGTGAGTTGCATAGCGACTTTCTCCAGTGTTTCAAGAATATTTCAACCATTTTTCTATAAAAATACAAAGGAAGTATCGAATCTTATAAACCATTATACTTTATACAAAATATACTCTAATGAACGTGTTACAAAATATACGTTATCTTTTATACAAATGGAAATTTTATTGGTATTCTAAAAATCTTATTCTACACTTTTCACAAGTGTATTTTTCTTTTCAAATATAGAAAGTTTGAATTGTAGAATAAGATTTTTGGAATGTCAATAACAATTTTCTATACAAAATACTCTAAATTTTATATAAAATACTTAGATTACATGTACTCTAAGGAACGTGTTATGATATAGAGTGAGGAACGTGTTAGGACACTGATATATCAACCTAAATTTCAATACATTCTAACATGAGGCGCTAGACTCCTCTGTGCCGCCTGACTACTTGCCTAATCATACTTAAGAACGTTGATCACGGAACAATGACTGATTCGCTTCCATAATAATTCTCTAGTAAGCATTAAAATTACGCCAAACTCGTTTAGCAAATTACGCTGTTTCCTTTCGAATTCTTTGGTAACCTGTTTAGCAATCACTCAACTAAAAATTCATTCTCATTGATCTCTCAACTCATTAAAACATGCAGTTATGGTCATTTTCTTCAACCGGTTAAAACTTCTGTCAAAATGAGTCACGTTTCATGCATGTAAGGTTGAATCAAGAGACAAATATGAAAAATCAAATTTAAAAAATTACAACAATGGTCCCTCAACTTTAATCCAACTAAGGAAATGGTCCCTCAACTTTAACCAAATTGGAGCAATAGTCAATCTAACATAACTCATTTTGGTAGAATTCTTACGGAATTGACGAAAATGACCATAGCTACACGTTTTTGAGAGACCAATGGTAATGAATTTTTAGTTGAGGGACATTTGCTCCAATTTGGTTAAAATTGAGGGATCATTGATATAATTTACTCTACAAGTATTTTGATTGGACATGGTATTCGTGTCATGTATTCCGTGCGTGTCATTTTCGTGACATACCTGATATCTTAATGGGTAGTGTCGTGTGACACCTGTTAAAGTAAATGAGTGACATAACCCAACTCGAGATCGATCCGTTAATATTATTAAGTAATTGACCCGACCCATTACCTATTAAGGAAAATATATTTTACACATAATTTGACCCCTAAAAAATTGAAAACATAATACTAAATTTGTATGTGTGTGTGTGTATATAAAAGATGTTGACGTGGCTAAACCGTAACCGTTTAAATAAGAGAGGTGGGAAGGGGATGGAGATTAGGAAAGGAGAGAATCCTCCTCCTATTTCAAAACATAAAAACAACATTTGTCTTTTAAGTATAACATACCCAAAATAAGAGTCTAATGAAAAAACATTAGTACATTACTACACGATACCAAATGGGTAAGGTTTATTTTGAATTCCCTTAAAAATATTATTCAAGAGAGTTTGTATGGTTTTAAAAATTCAAACAATAATGTACTCATTCTCAAAGTTTAGAGCATTTGCATTTTTTTTTCACATTTTTCACACTTCTAAATGACTTATTATATTTTTTAATGTGGTTAATATTTTTAAATTACTTGATATTTTTGTTTTAATATGTTTTATATTTTTTAATCTCACTCTTTGCCAATCGTATATTATAAAAATAAATAAAACTTAAAATTTTAAATTTATATAAAACAATAATATAATAATAAATATTTTAATATCCGATATATACTATACCCTATGATTATTATATTTTATAATAAGTTCTTTTTTAGTAATTAAAAAAAATTAAATTCATCAAAATAACTTTTTTTTTAACAATCAAACATTCAAATTCTCTCTCTACACTCTCAAATTATCGGTTTTGCGAATTGGGTTTTCTTAACCGAAGAAAAAAAAGAATTGGGTTTTCAAGTTTTGGTTCATCTGATCAGAAATATACCTTCAAAGAAATCATGAATTCCATGTTCAGTTCGTTTGATGCTTTGTGTGCTGAGTTCTTGGGCCAGAGGGTGAAGTCCTCCTTCCCCACATAGCAGCTGAAGAGTACGTTCCATCAAATAACACGATTAGTACAGCAAACCAAGAGGGAAATATGGAGTCCTTGCCGGACGTCGCCGCGGAGGTTCGCGGCGGAGCTGGATGGACTCAACTGCTTTGAGACCCTCGTCTCCCTTTAACTATCTGCCGCTGGAAGTCTAATCCCAGATTATATTTAGATTGTTATACCAAGAAAAAGAAAAAGAAAAAATAGAGTATCGAAGTACTTGTTAATACGCTAAACTACAATCCTATATAAAAAAAAAGAGTATCGATGTAAATGTTAATATTATACTCACGTGTCACTTTCGTGTAAGCTTGTTAAGAATCCGTTATTCGTAATCCGATAAAGATCAGATTAATTATCGTGCTGACTCAAAATTCGTTATTTTTATATCATTTCGTATTCTGTTAACGGATCGTGTAACAAATTTCCTGATCTAATTTTGATACCACCATCATTTGACGGTAATATATGATGTAACGACATCTAATGAACATGTGACTGCCGGATGATAATAATGTGTACTTGTAAATACTGTAGCCTGTGCCGCAATTTCGGTTAGAAACAAAAACACTGGTACATAAGCATTCATTCATTCATTCACAATGAAATATGTATCTAAGAAAGCAACATATAGTAAAAATAAAAAAAATTTAAAAAAAAAAGAAAAAAAAGTGAGTAATTGCAAGTATCGAGCAAGCAGAGGAGAAAGAGACGAAAAGATGGAGAGATTAACAGGGGATTTGAGAAGTGAACCATTCCATCACATGAATTGGAGCTTTCACCAA
>JAOTRO020000005.1:10634606-10645770 GCA_028566515.2 Pyracantha coccinea | reverse complement strand
AGAATTTTATATTTATGAGAGATGTAAATTTAGAATTTCTGTCATCAGAGAGGTTTCTGGTTGAGAAAGAAAATAAAAATGTCCACTTTGAGACATTTTACATTTTTTATTGGAGATGCTTTAATGAGGGACGTTCAAATGGTAGTGTGTTTTATTTGTTCATGCATGTATGAGCTCATTTTAAAATAATTAAACGTAAAAATTAATTACATTTAGTTTTTAAAAAACGTCATATAATTTTGGATAGGATGATACGTAACACAGTTATAGCATTATGAAGGATGAGCAGAAACGTTAATGATTGGTCTAGTGGAAAAAGTGAAGTTCAAGATCCAAAATTTAAATGTGGATAAACAACAAAGAAAGGGAGAAGATCGACCTCCATCATGTGCATGTATTGTAATTTTAGGTGGCTCCTGTACTTGAAAACCTAGATGGGCAAAATGCTCCTTTCCACCTACAGACGTGACGTGACGCGATGCATGGTTCAGTGAGTTCAGTCTTCACGGTCATGGTCGATCAAAATTCTCACCTCCTTTCAACAAAGTTGAGCTACGTCCACTCATTTATCATGCAATCTTATATGCATTCCTCTCCATAAATAAGTCCATCTGCCGACACTGAACATGCATGCATGTTACCTAATTTTCACTTGGTATACTTGTTTTCAAATTTATTATTCACATTCATGAATCCATGAAAATTTTTAGTGAAATTGTCTGCATATGTTAGCAGCGTTGGTGATGTGATGGTTGTGGGGAACTAGTGTAAGTCGTATGCACGATTGATTAGCCAAAATAATTTAGTAACGGGTATCATTTATTTGTCATTTAATTTTTGTATTCATAACAAATAAGAAATTGTTACATCAATAAGTAACTAAAACTTGACAAAAATCTTTGTGACGCTAGTATTTTTGTTTAAAAATTCTCACAATAGTTGTAAAACATAAATGTATCGTACTATTTGGTCATCCTAAATTTTTATTTCACCAAACCATTGCGAAAAATGAAAAACTAGTGTATACATGCAATTGTAAACAATCGTACGCGCACGAATTGGAATTTACTACCGAGCATTCCATGTACCATGACCCCCATGCTTTAAACCATCTTCCACATTGTCTCCCTAGGATTATGATTCTTCACCAGGATCTCTCTCTCTCTCTCTCTCTAAAAGGATTAAGAACCCAAACACACGAACCCGTGTATCAAGAAAATTGGGAGGTCAAATTATTATTCAAATCATTGAACAAAAAGTTGGGTTGTGTAACTTGTGTTACATCTGAAAGCTTATAATTATTAGTTGAAAACAAACCATCTGAGATTGAGATATGCTATCCAATCTTGAAGATTCACTTCATATGTAAAGTTGTTTTAGGTGAATTAAATTCAGGATAGGCTGTATATTTCATGTCCCTTTTCTTCAATTGCTGGATATATGCATGAGTGCTGACGGTGGCACCTGAGAGTGGCATGCAAATAGAAAAATACTAGATTCTAACGTACCCATGTAATCTTTCGGTTTATATTTCTTATATATCACCTCAATAATATAAATGTCAACTTGTGATTTGGAGAGTGGTGCCAAAACGGTTCCTGCAAATAATCGCATAGCTTAGCTTGATGAGTTGCATGGTACTTATCACAAGTTTTTGGCACAAGACATAATTTCTTTGTAATTGCATAGCTTAGTTCGATCTCCACTAATATCCTTCCCCCTAATATATAGTTATCTGACTCACTTGCGCTACCGTTTGTAAAATAAAAAATAATTAAAAAAAAACATTTCCCCTCTAGTTTAAGCTTTAAATTTTGCTGTTTGCAAAAGAAGTGATCTACATCATTATCTTATCTTGAGACAACTTAATTAAATGCTGCCACATGGAGAGTACAGCCACCGTCCGATCTGTCCAATTAAAGTGTATAGGTTAGCATGTCATTTTCCATGTATAGCTAAAGAAAGTGCAGCTACTTGGTTCGAAGTTGATTTCAGAAACAAGCTCAAGATCAAACCATGGTTTTCATTCTCTGAAAACCATAACAATTGTTTTTCAAATTTTGTGGTATTATCCGAATGAGTGGTGGCTTTCATTGGATAAAGCATAATATATGCTTGTATATATGAAATTCATTCATGTCAATATTTGGTAATGCAACTGTGAATTCGTTTCTCCAAATTTTTGTCACAATATTACGTTTGTATTGAGCCTATATATCCAACTTGGGAAGAGATCTAGTTGGCATATATGGAGTGTCGTTAATGTTATCATAATATAACATGCATGGCACTTCAACTTCACGTGCAAGTGTGCAACCATGCATGAACCCTAAAAGTCGAGCTTCGTTTGCTTGCGCTATTTCCTGGCTTGATTTCCAAATTATAGACGAAATAAGATAATACTCCAAGATTATTGCAAAGAGTTATTAGGTACTGAATAGTTGTAATCAAGGAAAAAGATTTATATAAAAACAGATTAACTGTTACTGTGACGTCTCGATTTAATAACATGTTATTATGTTAAGGTTTTCTTCACATAACATAATAATGCTGAACTAAAATGTTATGAAGCGATGAATTTATGCAAATTGCTGAGGTCTGACAAATTTGACGATGGCACTTAATCATGAATGCATTTGGTCCCTTGCCCAAAAGACATAGGAACAGTCGTTTTGGGAAAAGAAAAGGGGTGCTTGTTTTCTTGTGGTGGGAATTGGAAAGAGGAGAAAAGGGTGATGCTGTATATTTCATGTCAATCGGTTTTGGCATTTTATCCTAGGGTTGAAGATCTTTGGCTACTTCAATGCTTGTCGCATATCTAATTGAGACTTTTGGACCCATTAAGTATTCTAGTTCCAAGTTCACATTGTTTAATTATTGACTAATCTTCGCTGTTGTGATTGTTCAGAAATTTAAGGATATCTAATCTAAGTTTAAAATTTCATTAAGCATGACAGGGCAATTGGAATAAAGATGGTCACATCTTTCCTTGACGATAAAAACTTCTCTATCACATCTTAATTTATACACTAATTATACAGTTTAATTAAATTAAGATAATTTCGTGTGTAGTGGCTTTTCGATTTCGTGAGAAAACAGACATTTCTATTCTATACAACTAATTTCATTAAAAAAATTCTCCCTATGGACTTGCCATTCTCATTCCTATGTACCCTCGCCCTTGGACATGAATCACTAGAGAGGTAATACTTCATTTTTTTAAAAAGAAAAATGATCATGTTATTTTGACACAAAAACTGACATGCATGTTGATATCGTTTGAAATGAAAAGTTTTAATAATTATTTTCATAAGTTTTCTCTTTTCTACGAATCCTTATAACTTCTACATTAAATTATATATACATACCTTTTATCCAAAGGGATACCCATAAAATGATTTATTTATCAATGTACAAATACTTAGAGAAATTAATATTGATTTAGATGGTAGATGGTAGTTGGTCAATCATAACTTTGGGCCAGTGAGTGTTGAGAAGAGTCCAAAAAGTAAAGGGACACAAGTCCCTAGATTTCCGGCCTACGCTGGTCGTCCACATGCAGCCGATCCTGAGGGTTGAGGGTCAGGATCAAAACCGGCCCACTTTTTCGATCCCTTTTATTTTTAATATTTTTTTTTAAATGGGAAAAAAGGCCCACATATTTCTCGTATGTCAAGCCCAGAACCCGGCCAGAATCATGGGGTGCTGCCATCCTACACAAATTCAGATTACGATCAACTCAGATTTTCGGGATGAATCATATGGGTCCCCCCACAACAGACCATCCCCAATCACTGTCCCTACATTCCTCGTGATGTGTTTTTTCGGGTTAGGGGTACTTTGGTCTTTTGAACCTTGAACATTTGTAATTTTAATGGATATTAAGCATGTCCAATTAATGGACATTTTTCTTAATGGTATTTTCAAATAGAAAAAAAATGTTAATTTACTATATTTTAGTATCATGTTACCACATAACTCATGAGAAGTATGCATGCTCGTAAGTCGTAAGAGGCTCAATTTTATTCAATCGTTTAAATTTCTCTTATGTAATGAGTTAGAAAAAGTAATTTCATTCACTTTTAAAACTAAACATATGATTTTCATATGCAAAAAGATTTGTAACTTAAGTGATTAAAAATATTTTTATATTTGTATAAGAGGCCCGAAGTTCATTTCTCCAATCTCGTACTATTGTACAAAAAAACAAACATACAACTCCTCACATGAAACGTACAAATAAATGGAAAAATGTATCTCTTTTTTTTTTTTCATATGTTAGTAACCTTACGATTTATTATCCATGTGTTAGCTGGTTGTATCAATTTGTATTTGTATCAAGAAAAATATGGACCTAAACTTGCTAACTTCATGTCCTTTGAAAAATTATTACTCCTCTCTCGAACTATCACTTTCAAATCTTCATTAGTACATCTTATTTTGTTATTAAGATTTAAATTAAATTAGTAATATGTTAATATAACATATGGAGCTACTTAAGAAGTGAGCATTATAAGACCGTGTGTGGCGGCCTCTCTTGAGATCATTTATCTCATAAGACCTCACCGCCATGAATACTAGTATACCAAACAAACATTAATAAATGGCATACATGTGCTTTGGCCTCACCAAATAATAAGGTCAAATATGTCATTAGCACTTAAAACATTCCCCACTTATTGTCAAATTCCATTCACTAAAACACTGCACTATTGTCACACTATGGTTAATTGTTTAACAAACTTCATTTCCATTTCTAAAAGAAAAAATTGGACATACCTAAGTCAGATGAGCCAGTTGGTTGAAACAACACATTTATCTCTTTTCACATGCGCTTGAATTGTCCCCTATAAAGTTAGAGTAATTTACGATCGGTTCAAAAACACTTATGTAAAAAACACTTATGCTGATAAGTATTTTATTAAAAATTATTTAAATGATACTTCTACAACTCGGAAACTCCTTTCAATTTTTCTACCAAACAGAAATAAAAACACTTTTGATTGTCATAACACGCTGTCCTTTTCGAACGTAATCTCAAACATACCCTAGAATACCATTTTTTAACGTGAACTTGGATTGCAAACATGTAATCAAATGTGCGAGGATACAAGGGTGTCGTGGGCACGCATGCTTCGCAACAACCAAGGTTGAACGAAACCATGTGACCTTCAACAGCTTTTGTCTTCAGGTTCAAGTCCGCCACAACACATACAGATTCGGATCACATGTCGACACATTCAATTCACCCCTTGTAAAAAACAAAAGAACGCAAGCCTAAACAAGTCATTTCACAGGCCGCGCGAAGATAGTCAGAAATTCGAATGGCAAACTCGTTATATTCGGTAAACCTAAGGGCAACTTTGGACGCTGACATGCATATAAGCCCTTCCTCTCTCCCTCTCTCCTCCACTCTGCATTGCTCACCAGCTTACACCTCAAAAATTTGCAGAAAGAGTTTGAATTTGATTGATCAAAATTATGAGAGGGGTAGCCGTTTTGTTGTCGATGCTGTTGTTTGCCACTTGGCACTCAGCCTTCTCCCTCATCGATGGTAAGCTTTTTATATCACACTAATTAATTAACACAAATAATAATTTTCATTTTATTATTTATTCAAGCATTTTTGTTTAGTCTTTTTAAGTTCTTCATCTTGCTCCTTAGGTCTTTGGCCTTTATGCTTCATACTTTACTTCAGGTTGCCGTATATCTTGCTAGTATAGTTGATGAAATTGGAGTAATACTTCTTGAAATTTGGTCGAAATTAAAGTTTCGTAAGTATTGATCTTTGAACTTGTTACAAACTGAAACAAATGGTTTTTTTTTATAAAAATTATCTTCAAAATAAATGAGTTTTAAGAACAAATAAGCTACGAAAATTCTAATAGGTTATTTAAAATGATCGTTACTTCACATTGTGATGCATTTAGAGACAAGTACTCACAGATTTTACTTCCAGCGATCAAAGCTTCAATTGACCTAAAATTCAGGGACTACTACACAAATTTTATCAGTATATCACCTTTTACTAGCTTAATTTGTCAAGGTTATGTATGAAGTTTGTGTGAAAAAAGACCAAAATAGCCTCATAATTAAGCATAGGTTCATCTCTAGGATACATGGATGGAGGGTCTTCTTCGTCTACTCATGGTCATAGAGGAAGAAGGGTGACCGGAATTGAGGTTTCTGGTCACCTAAGTTTTTTCAGCAGTTTTCGATTTTTCGAAAATTTTGAATTCCTTGAGTGGTAAATTTGTCATATAGGTCTCACCAATCTCTTCTCATTTTCTGAGTTTTTGGATTGGATAATGGTAAAGAGATTAAATTTACAAATTAAATAATATATCATTAATAAAAATAAATACAAATTAAATCATAAATTTTCATATTATTTAATTTTCAAAATTTAATCCGACCTTCCTTTTTTAGATTTCCATTTCCTTATCCCGTCAGATCCTTAAGAGTAAATGTTTGGACGGTTGTGATTAATATTATTCTGTGGCGGTACCAAACTATTTACTAGCTCCGCAGAGTGTCAGAAACCTCACATGGGTGCCTAAATTTATTTTGAAAAGCTAGATGATAACGACTTCTCATTGTACAAGTGAATTTAATGAAAAGAAGATTTATCTTTGGACAATACTTGGGTCCTCACCGGGGAGGACCTAAATTTTACTAACCCCCAATGAAAAAGTGACATTTATCTTTTTTAGATTTTTTTATTCTATTTCAGATATTGGTGGGTCCTTTTTAATAACAAATGACTTGATTTGATTGGGTTAAATGGTAAAATCAGTATTTTGGGTCCTCCCCGTTAAGGACCAAAGTATTGTCCTTTATCTTTTCAGTTGTAAATTTTTTAACATAAATATTTCACAATTGTATAATAATACGTGATACTACCTATTTATTGACACATTTAAAAATCTATTTATAAGCGCACCAAAATCCATTACATTTGTATAACATCAAATTTATTATCATTTACAGTAAAAGGCCAATTCATTTTCAACCATGCATAACTTGGTCTAGAAGTACAATTATTGTTTAGTTAATTATCATCTCATAAGATGAAGCAAACATCTGAATTAAAAGGGTTTGTAACTGAATAGATTAAGAGTATATCTTCTTGTGGTCGATTTTTCGAGTTCAATTGTCATAACTTTGTGCCCAACGAGATTTTCTACGTTCGTTTGATTATATTTTTATCACATAGTTTCATGTACACACATTACTCATTACTTATATGTCACATGGACCACATTCTTGTACCATGTTTTATGTTTGTTCGTTCAGAAGTAGGCCATGCCTATTCACTTTTACACGTCAATTGCAGTTTAACATGTGTATATGCCTTTTTTTAATTTTGTATTTTTATTGAATTAATTCTGCATATCTGTCGAGCTGTTATTAATGATTATTGAGATAAAAAAATTATTCCTTTCCTAAAACAATGTCATACACTAATGCAGGTTACTTAGAAAATGGCAATTTTGAGCTACCCCCTAAGCCCTCAAACATAAAGGGTTCAGAAGTGATCGGCCGATATGCCATACCAAAGTGGGAGATTTCTGGGTTTGTGGAATACATTAAGTCAGGCCAAAAGCAAGGGGACATGTTGCTGGTTGTCCCCGAGGGAGCCTACGCAGTTAGGCTCGGAAATGAGGCCTCGATTAAGCAGAGCATTAAAGTGACTAAGGGGTTGTATTACTCAATCACTTTTAGTGCAGCCAGGACTTGTGCTCAAGAGGAACGTTTAAACGTTTCTGTGGCACCGGACTCTGGAGTGCTGCCTATCCAAACACTGTATAGCAGCAACGGGTGGGATTCATATGCTTGGGCGTTTCAGGCAGATTATGAAACAGTTGAGCTTGTTTTGCATAACCCCGGAGTCGAGGAGGATCCGGCTTGCGGGCCTCTGATCGATTCCGTCGCCATCCGAACTTTGTACCCTCCTCGAGCAACCAACAGTAAGTTCTCTTATCGGATACCTAACATGTTATATTTAAATTGACAGTTTGATAATATAACACGAGCGCATTTTGAATTTGATATTGTAATTGCTTAATATAGGTGACCTAGTTACATACAATGAGATATTCTGATGTCTGTCTTAAGATAAAAATGGGGTTCTCCTATTAGGAAGGACCACACATTTTGTATAGCTGTATGGAGCAACTGTTTCACCTCCATTAGAAAAGCTAAATAATTCAGGGATGTGGGTGCAATTATTGGATGACAAATGTCCTTTTTGGGTCCCCCTGCCTAGGTTTTTGACATCCGTGACATCAATAGTAAAAAATTTAATACTACAGAAACTATAGTGGAGTGGTTCCTGGAGGGGAGAACAAATAGATCAATTTAGGTAAATCTTTTCTATTCTCAATAATTCCATAGATATCATATTTCCGTTTAATTTCTCAGTCATGTCCCATAGACAATGCTCCTTTATTAGTTGGCTTTAATCATGACTATGGCGCTATAAGTTGAGAAAAACTTGTGTACAAGCACTCTGTCGATCATGTCATTTGTAGGACGGTTTTCACAAAAGTATGAAATTCTATAATTTGGTCTCACTCGACCGTATATTTCGTTCATTTGGGGTGAAATTTGTGCTAATTAGGTGACACTACCAAAGTTTCCGTTGTATAAATTGAGGCTGCTAATTTAAACTTCATAAAAACATGAATGGTGAGTTCATATGGATTGTTTATTTTTACGAGTCTCACAATAAAGTGTACACATATACGCATCAATTGTTGGTGTTGAAAGCAAATCTCATCAATATAGGCTCGTGCAGTGCCTAATTTTTAGGCCACATTGTCTTGGACATCACAGCTTGCCATGACCTCCTTTCCCATTCTGTATTAAAATTGTAGGGTATTTCATGTCTCTTCCCTTCGTACATTGATGCATGCATAATTGAAGTGTACCAAATTGAAACTTTACGGTAACGCTCTATTGTCGGACTTACTGAAAACTTAGAGTAACATTTGTTGTTAGAATGCTACCATATTGTGAATTTATATTATAGGTACATTACATGTAAAATCAACTTGATCAATGATCTAGATTTACATCGATAATTGCCTAATTATATACCCTAATGCAGAGAACTTGTTAAAAAACGCTGGATTTGAAGAAGGACCATACGTGTTCCCCAACACATCTTGGGGAGTCTTGATCCCACCAAACATAGAAGATGATCACTCCCCATTACCAGGCTGGATGGTGGAGTCCCTCAAAGCAGTGAAGTACATAGACTCAGACCACTTCTCAGTCCCGGAAGGCAAAAGAGCGGTCGAACTTGTGGCCGGAAAAGAAAGCGCAATCGCCCAAGTCGTTCGAACCATCCCCGGCAAGACCTATGTGCTCTCATTCTCCGTAGGAGATGCAAGCAACTCATGCGAAGGCTCCATGATTGTGGAGGCATTTGCAGGCAAGAACACGGTGAAAGTGCCTTACGAGTCCAAAGGCAAAGGCGGGTTCAAGCGGGCGGTGCTCAAATTCGTGGCGGCTTCGACCCGGACACGTCTCATGTTTCTAAGCACATATTACACCATGAGGAGTGATGACTTCTCTTCTCTGTGTGGACCTGTGGTTGATGACGTGAAGCTGTTGAGCCTTCGGAAACCCTAGACAGTGAGGGCAAATTTGGTAAATGCAAATTGGGTTGGAGCTAGGGTTTGAATTCAGTTTATGAACGTGAAGAAACGAGGCCTTATATTTATGATATACAATGAGGTCGCTTAATTTGGGTTCTATTATGAGGATGATGATGAACTTTTGGTTCATTTTATTAGTGCTTTTTAAAGAAGAGAAGAGGCGGGATTAGTGTGAGTTTAAACATATATATACACACACACTAAATTACTAATGGGGAATAATAGTGTATAATAATAGTTTGATTTTTATGAATGGTTATGTACTTTCATGAGCAAAATAAATGAGAAGATAATGATATTAGTTATTTCCAAAACAAAAGGATTTAAAATCATTGCAGAAAATTGTAAGTGATAGATTGTTCTCGTAAATAGCAAATTCCTCTTCGATCCATTCAACACCATTGCGTTAATAAACCATCACTTCTTCTCATCTTGTAGTTTAGATGATAATATCATTTATAATAAAGAAACCATTTTAGAGAGCATGTTTCTCAACTGTTTTGTGCTTCGTCAAGGTGATTTGATAGGATTTGGTGAGTCCAAAAGGCACCATAATTGGGGAGGAGTTGATTTGATACCTGTTCCTTCTCATTCTCATTCATGACTTCCTTGATTCAAAGTAAACATGCCAAAAGCTTAACTTCCTATAATCTTAATTCTTGGCGTTATATATCGTGATTCATAGGATCTCAAACAGTTGAAAAGTAATAAAGTGACTCAATGAGACCATAGAAGAAAACTTAACCTTCGTTAGAATGTGAGCATCCAACTTAAAATCAATTGACAATAAAAGAGAAAGACAAATTATACAAACTACTTATGCAAAGCTTTCTTTTCAACGTGAGAAAACTTTCAATGCCCTCTAACAACATCTTAAGAAAAATATCACTAGATCAAATCCACATGACAAATGCATCAACTCATGAATCTATGCCAGAAACTAGAAAAAAAAGGGAATAAACAAATGAGAGTTCGAAAGCATTTTTTAATGATAAAAACGGTTTACGCCAGCCCAAAGCCCAAGCCCAATAGCCCAACTCAATCTTTCAAACCGGGTCCGACAAAACCAGGCACAGTCCAAAACATCAAACGGACTCTGCTACGTGTCAATCAAGATCATCCCTGCTGTAACAATCGGACGGCCCACATCCCTGCGTCACTTGAACCTAGCATAATATCGTGCTAGGGTCTCTGAAGAGGCTCCGACTACATAAACCCTAAACAAATCTCAACTCGTTCTCTCTCTCTCTCTCTCGCTCTACTCTCTGCGCCACTCACAGCGTTAGACTCCAATGGTAAGTCCTCGCTTCTTTTTTTTTTTTTTCTCGGGAAAATTTCTGTCCGATTCTTTTGATCTTTGTATTTTCTGTTTGGCTGCTGAGAAAACCCATTTTTTTTACTAATTTGTTTGAAATTTTGGGTGAAATTTTGCAGGCTTTGCCGAATCAGCAGACCGTGGATTACCCGAGCTTCAAGCTCGTCATCGTCGGCGATGGTGG
>JAOTRO020000005.1:10600761-10622086 GCA_028566515.2 Pyracantha coccinea | reverse complement strand
TTCTTTCATTCGTTGTCTCACACTAGGCACAAAGAGGTGTCGTTCTACGTGTTGTAGCTTTCTTCACTTCCCATGTTAGAGAGGGATGCCTGATCAAAAGAGTGTGTATGAATGATAGAAACCAACTTGACAAAGTTGGAGAGAGTAGGAATAAATGTCGTTCCCATAGATGGCGCCAAATGTTGATGCACAAAATCAGTGAAGACTTTGGAATAACATAAAGTGTCAAGTTTGTGACCTTCACTCGATTGCTTCAATCGCCTAGTGATGATAATGTGTAAAAAGATAGAGATTGGGAAGTAAACACAAGATGTACGTGATTCACTCTAAGTCTGGCTACGTCCACGGAGTAGAGGAGTTCTCATTAATAGTGAAGGGTTTACACAAATACACAAAGTTTAAGCATAATCATCCTTAGTAGGTTCTGATGACCAATTTAAGTACAATAATGACATTCGAGATTAATTGTAGAAGAATGGTCTCCTTTGATAGTTGAAGAGAGTCTCCAGCTTCTGTCTGCGGTCGATGTAGGACTCTATGAACTTTATTTTGACGTTGACATGTGTCGTGCTGTGATTGGCCTCTTGATTAGAGAGAAACTCTTATGCTTCGGCAGGGGTGCCTCAGCATGAACCCCGCAGTAGGTTCTTGAAGGTATGACGTTGATCGGTGCTTGATAGTTTCAGGATTGGTCAAGTATGGTACAAATAGAAAGTATTTGAGAAAATATGAAATTGTGGTGTAAGGTGGAAGATAATGATAAGGTATTTATAAAAAAAAATAAATCAAAATTTTTTATTTAATTTTTAAATTTTGTATTAATTTGTTATTAACTTAATTAATGTTTGTCGTTGGATTAGAGAAAATTTGAAAGTCAACCCTTCAGATTGTGACACGTGGCACAACAGTAACATATCTGTTTTTTTCCTTTTTCTTAATTTTTAAAGGTGAATAATGTGGACCGTTGATTTGGAATCCAACGGTTGAGATTGTGCCATGTCATCTAGCCGTTGGGGGAGGTTTGAATTTTTTTTTACTGTTGGAAATCCAATGGTCCAGAAAAAGCATCCGTTAAAATCCAACGGCGTTTAGGGTGCCACCTGGCACCCACAACGGTAACGTTTCATAATTCAAATCGCGAGCCCCACTGACTGAAATCTGGTCGGTGATGCACCTCCACGTGCGCCAGACGCAATTTTTTTTATAACGTGGCTAACATCATCCTGACGTCAGCCTTGCATCAGACAACCCTCAGGCGCTTAGGCCTTGGACTCCTGCCTCCCCTCTCACATGGGCCCCCTTAGCCCAATCGCCTGCATAGACTGGAGCAAGGAAGGGAGGGGATTTGGTTGAATTGGTCCGTTGTCCACAGGACTATCAGCTCCGATGGAGCTGCTATGAAGATGAAGACAATGATACTGAAGACGAAGAGAATCTGGAGGTTCTCAATAATCGCATCGTTGATTTACCAAAGGTAATACCCCTAAACAGCCATTTAGGTTTAGGGTTTGATTGATTTCCGTTATTTATTGTTTTTCAAATGTTTCAGTAAATGGTTCTTATTGTTCTTTTTTTTTGGGGGGGTGAAAAACTGTATCTGATGTAACTGTTTATTTATTTCTTTTTTCTTTTTTCTTTTGAAGAAGAAGAAGAAGATGATGTAACTGTTAATATTTTGACATTTTTAACTTTCATTTCCCTTGCACAGGTTTGGAAATCTGTCCAAAGCTTGCAGATATTCTGTCAAGGTTGTTTCTAGACATTGGCGTGCATTGATTCGCAGTCCAAGTTTCGCTGAATTGCATTTAAGCCGGTCAAGAGATTGAATGTGGAGATATGAAATATGAGTTTGGTTCCTATATTTTTGTAAAGCAAGATATAGAAAATGTGATACTTTGATCCTAGACATATAGCTAGATGTACTTGGTGGAGTTGGACAGAATTGCTCCTCATATTTTGTAAACATTGAGTGATGGCTATAGGAAGTCATGGCAAGATGTAAAACTTAAATCCTTCCGAATTGTTTACGTAATTAATATTAAAAGTTTTTTATTTAATCTATCATGTTTCGGGTTAAGTTGTTTCTTTTCAAATCATCTTATCAGCATCTACTGATATTCCTCTTTACTTGTAAGTAAGAGGTCATATGTGCAATTCTCGTCAAAGACGAATTTGAACTATATTATTTCTAGCCTATTGTGAGGCTAAGCCTAACTCCCTCCCTCTTAATGTAGATAATATCGTTTGTTCAAAAAATCGTCTTATCAGCAAGTACATTCAATATTGATTATCATGTAGGAGATAAAGTAATTAAGTGTCACAGATTTCTTCCCATCTTTATCAATATTTTAATTTGATTATCATAAAAGGACATTAACTCAACCATGAAACAAGAAACAATTAGGTGTCATATATTGCTTCCCATTTTTCATCAAGATTTTAAGTTGAACATAAAGGGATATTCTTCGGATCTCTTCCTCCTAATTCACCAAGTTCGAAGATCCGGACCATTGAAATTTGATCCAATTGCTAAAATTATTATAACTTTTAAAGTGGGCCTCTGTTTGTAGCCGTTGGATCAAATTTCAATGGTCCGGATCCCCATATTTGATGGATTAAGAGGAAGGGATCCAAAGAGGATCCCTTTCCAAGTTGAACATCATAAATTACATTAAATCATGCAACAATTAAGTGTCCAGATGGAAATAGAGTAATTGTCACATATTGTTTTCAATTTTTACGAAGACGGTAGAGGAATGCTAATTAAGGAGACTAATCTATCAAAAGTGAAACTTTCTATAGACTCTTTACCGTCTTATGTTTTTGGCACAATTCCAGTGCCAACTTATAAAACTTTGTGCAAAAAATGTGATAGAAGAAAGTCTGTGAAGAGTCATTTTGAGAAAGTCTCCTTACAATATTTCAAGATTTTAATTTTACTGTCATAAATGACATTAGATTATGCAATAAGTGTCAGGATGAAAATTCTAAGAGTAATGCTAGGCAGACCAAACTTTTTAAACCAAATTTGCAAACTAAATGATGTGGTTGTAGATGATTAGATTATTAATTAAGTATCGATTAACGTGCTTATTTCTTATCAGTGACACATCATTTGGTTTACAATTTGATTTAAAAAATTTGATATCTCCAACATTATTAAAATTCTAAATTTCGCAAGGAGAGAGAGTAATTAAGTGACACAGAGTGCCTCCCATTTTTGCCAATACTTTATGAAGAAAGAGTAATTAAGTGTCACTAATCGCTTTCCACTTTTACCAAGATTTTAGTTTGAAAATTT
This sequence comes from Pyracantha coccinea, assembly GCA_028566515.2. Lineage (NCBI taxonomy): Eukaryota > Viridiplantae > Streptophyta > Magnoliopsida > Rosales > Rosaceae > Pyracantha > Pyracantha coccinea. Next base: position 10,618,785 of record JAOTRO020000005.1, on the reverse strand, counting down.
TAATTTTCATCACCCAATCTTAGGGGAAACGATCTCTTTTGTTTATGTTTATTTCCGCTTAACTTTCTAAATGTTATACATAAAAATGAGAATCAATCTTTTTACTGCGAATTTATATATAAGTTGTTTTCTTTCACTTATATAGCTATTTGATTTAGTTCATCAACCCAAATAATGAATAAATAAAAAATTAAGATATGTACTCAATCTGTTCCAAACCTTTCATTGAAAGGAAGGAACAGAGTAATTAAGCGTCACGGATTGCCTTCCATTTCTATCAAGATTTGAACGACCTTTGTCGGTGGCGCACGACAATCGATGGGTGCCTTGGTCTTAAGCGTCAGATAATTGTGCTTCTCATTTTTATTTAATTTTAAGGATGCATTTTCGCTTACCAATCTTAAATGGTGGCAATGTCCATCACTCTCAATTGTAAAACCTTCTTACTTGTTTATGTAAGTTGGGATGAAATTCACAATTGCGCACACAAGGTAAGATGATTTTTGTTAAAACAACCAATATTCAGCCAATTACCCACTTGATGTACAATGACTTGGTTAGAAATTAATTTGTGCACATGATCTGAATCAAGTTTCATTTATTCTGTTAAGCTCGTTGCAGTCGCATCGTGCTCGCACAACTGTTGGATAATATTACCTTGAAACTACTTAGCCAGATTTCGGAGGCTACAAAGATTTTGAGAAGACATCAACCAAACTAATATTTCTGCCCTAATTAAAACCTAGTTTTTTTATATTTTTTTTCAATTTTGTCTTTTTACTCTTGACTGACCCAAAAGCAAGTCAATGACGACTTTGTCTACCAGTAGGATGTCGGTGTCGATGTGGGGATGGATGTAGAAAATAGAGAGGTTACAACAACCACGACTTGCCTATTGCTTGACCTACAATGGATAAGTTTTGCAACTCTTACGAGTTCAATTATGTTTATATAACTGGATCTCATTGCTCACTCACCTCAAGCACCTAATACATAGTCAATACAAGCTTATGGATAATCCCATGAAGCTTGTTTCATTTCTCAGATTTCTAAGCATTTCAATAACCATTAGCATTTGGTTATGCAATGGAATTCTCATCGGTGCGCCTTGCAAAGAATATGAGAGACAAGCACTTCTGATGTTCAAGCAAGACCTCAAGGATCCTTCAAACCGGCTTTTATCGTGGGTTGGCGGCCAAAGAGACTGTTGCAACTGGACTGGAGTTGTCTGTGATAAAAAAACCGGCCATGTCCGCGAGCTCCACCTCGGAAATTATTATTCAGATGACGAATTTTCGAGTGAGAGTTTGTCCAAGTACAAGTCTTTGGGTGGTAAGTTAAATCCTTCCCTGCTCAATTTAAAGCATCTTAGCTACTTGGACCTACACAACAATGATTTTGAAGGCATAGAAATTCCTAGCTTCTTCGGTTCTTTGAAAAATTTAAGATATCTCAACCTTTCGGAAGCGAGGTTTGGAGGTACAATTCCTCCTCAACTAGGAAACCTTTCGAGTCTTCACGCTCTTGGTCTGTTTGGTAATAATTTTGTAGTTGAGAACCTTCAATGGATTTCTGGCCTCTCTCTTTTGCAACACCTGGACATTGCTGCTATAGATCTTAGCAAAGTATCACATTGGTTGCAGGGTAAAAACACACTCCCCTCTCAGCTGGTAGAACTACATATGTCTGAATGTTTTCTGCATCTCCTACCAGGTGGAATTTCAAACATGACTAGTCTTCGAGTTCTTAATCTCGATTACAACTCTATCAGTTCTCCCATTCCTAACTGGTTGTATACTTTTAGCTATCTTGAAACACTAGTTCTTTCTGAAAATAACTTTCATGGTGAAATTTCGAGTTCCATTGGAAACTTAACAGCCCTTGTCAATCTTGACATATCAGACAATCAACTTGATGGGAAAGTCCCAAACTCATTGGGAAACCTCTGTAAGCTGATGGTTCTTGATTTGTCAAAAAACAATTTCAGCGGAGGCGTTTCAAAAATATTTGATAGCTTGTCTAGGTGCAGTTCAGGTCACATGGTGTATTTGGCTCTATCAGATAATAATCTTTCAGGTCCTCTGTCATACCAGCTTGGTAACTTCAAAAATTTAGGCTTGCTTGACATTTCGAGTAATTCGATATCAGGTTCGATTCCAGTGTCCTTGGGAAATATGTCATGCTTAGAAAATTTGAACATTTATAACAATCAATTAGATGGTGTTGTCTCTGAAGTTCATTTCACTAATCTTACAAGACTGCGTTACTTATCCGCGAGTGAAAATTCTCTGACTCTGAAAACTAGTCCGGATTGGCTTCCTCCCTTCCAACTATACACCTTGTATCTAAATTCTTGGCATCTGGAGCCATCGGAGTTGCCTGCATGGCTTCAAACTCAAACACACCTCTTTGCTCTTAACATGTCGAATACAGCAATTTCAGGAACCATTCCGACTTGGTTTTGGAACCTTTCTTCCGTTGGAGTAGAATTTGTGGATCTCTCTTACAATCAATTGTACGGCAAGGTTCCAAATATTTTTTTTGGAAATATAGATTCCAACTCTATAGCAGTAATTAACCTAGGTTCTAACCAGTTCAATGGTTCATTACCTCTGTTTTCTTCCAAAGTATCTTCACTAGATCTTTCCAATTCATCGTTTTCTGGAACTCTGAATCATTTCTTGTGTGACAAGACTGATGGGCCGAAACAAATTCAAATTCTTCGGCTTCAAGACAATTCTCTCACAGGAGAAATTCCCAATTGTTTGGACAATCTGCAAGACTTGACACTTCTCAATTTAGAAAACAACAATTTGAGTGGGAACATTCCAGCATCTGTTGGGCACTTAGGACTCCTCCGATCGTTGCACTTGCACAATAATTGCTTATCCGGAGAAGTACCTACTTCCTTACGAAAATGTGTGTCCTTGTTCCTTCTTGACCTTCACAGTAATCAGTTTGTTGGAAGCATACCAACATGGATTGGTCAAAGCCTTTCACATTTGGGAGTCCTCAGCCTTCGTTCGAACATGCTTCAAGGCAACATTCCTCATGAAATATGCAGCCTCCGAAAGCTCCAAATCTTGGACCTCGCGAACAACCACCTCTCTGGAGCAATACCAACATGTTTCAACAATTTCATGGTCATGGCAAACTTTTCAAACTCGGGAGATCCCATTTTGTTCTACAGTGAATCAGTGGGTGGTGTTGGTGATTTCGAGGATGACTACATAGAGAATGCAATCTTGCTGAGGAAAGGTAGAGAAATGAAGTATACCAATAAGCTTGCTTTGGTGACAAGCTTGGACCTTTCAGACAATGTTATATCTGGAGAGATCCCTGAAGAGCTGACTAGCCTCATCTACCTGCAATCACTCAACTTATCAAACAATCGTTTGGTTGGAAAAATCCCTTCAAGGATTGGTGATATGAAATGGTTAGAATCTCTCGATTTTTCGATGAACCAACTTACCGGTCAGATTTCTCCAAGCATGTCAAAGTTAACGTTTCTAAGTTACTTGAACGTGTCCGATAACAATCTATCAGGGCAGATTCCGGTAAGCACACAGCTTCAGAGCTTTGACCTGTCCAGTTTTCTTGGAAATAAACTTTGTGGACCTCCACTGGAGGAGTGCAGCATAAACCATGTTAAAAGTTCAGGTTCATCAGGTGATAAGAAAGAGGGAGCAATTGTTCGTTTACTTGAAGACGGTTGGTTCGATTTGAGCTTGGGACTAGGGTTTGCATTTGGTTTTTGGTGTATTCTTGGCTCGTTGTTGTTGAACATGCCATGGAGCATCAGGTTTTCTCGGTTCCAAAATAACATTGTAAACAAGCTTTATGCCATAATTCGAGAGAAAGCTATGAGGTGAGTGCATGGGGAAAGTGCAATGCTTTAACCAACTTGGCTACGGCCATGTTTGCAAAGCTTTATGAAATTATTGTTGAATTTTCTTAATTATCAGATATAAACTGTACCAATACTTGTGCTTGCTTTATGCTATTATTGTTGAATTTTCTTAATTATTAGGTATAAACTGTACCAATACTTGTGTTTGTGTATGAGAGTAGTAATTTCCTTGCTAATTTCAAGTAAATACACAATTACAATGATCATATTTCATATGAACAACTGCATAACGGTAGTCTGATTACAAAATGCACATTATCTAAAGAAAAAGGAAAATTGTTCGATTGGAACTGAAGATCCATGACAGCATTTTCTAGTCATTAGCTCTTTAACGGCAATTCTTGAGCAATTTTCTGAAGGAGATAAGACCTGGTGTCGAAGGTACCTCGTACATTATTAGAACTGCAAAAGAAAGCTCAAATGTCCTCAAGATCAATGTGACAAATCCGAATTTCGAACGCTAGACTGTAACATCTAGTCCGCTTAAAAACGCAGATAAAAGAATTTGCAGTAGTAAATAGTGAACTTTTTGGGAGACCCCCTTTGGGTTGAAAAACGCAGACAAAAGAATGTAAAATGTAACGTCAGGTTTTCATATTCCCCGGTAGCAAAATTTACCAGTAATACGGCACCCCGCAGACGTGAAGAAAAAGAGATGCAAAATATAATGTTAAACTAACATGGCAGCTGAGATGGCGTATCAGGTATATCACACTATCCCACAGCATACATTCATGAGACTGCCATCTAAAGAAGTTTTTCGCGCCCGCATTGTACCTATTTCATTAATCGAATCATAAACATCATGCAAACTGCCAAAATTCCAATGGGATACAAAGCAGGTCTATGTGTACAACAAACCGAACCCTCTAAAATGAACTTTATACTGCATGATCTTGTCAACGGAGGATTGAGAATTATATACAAAGAAATGTGTGCATTACCTTGTCATCGAATGATAATACGTAGTTGGGACAAATGGTAGTCGATCTGAATTGATTCTTTTATCTGAGCTCCAATACCAGCAATCAGTGCCTTATCATCATCTAATAACATGTGAAATTACTTGAAAATTTCCAACAAATACCATGACCACATCCAAGTATAGTAACAGACTAACAGCACATAGTGCAATCAAGTTCGATTCAATGCTTCTTTTACAAATGAGATAACCACAAATTGCTTTAATCACTCACACAAATCCTAATTCAATTGATAGTTCACAACAGTTCACACGTGCCTACAATTGACTGTTAGAAATCACAAACTTCTCTCAATAAGCAACCAACCATACCTCCTTGTTCAGAAATCTCTTGGCAGAACGTAGTATAGTTCTTTCCTTTCACTTCTCTCTACTTGTGGGAATTACCTCTTGTAGCCAACTGTCCACTTATATTGTTTTAACTTTCCAATATATGACAATTTCTAAACATCAAAAGCTTCGATTAATAGCTTCAGAAATTATTGTTTTAAAATAAAAATAGCATTCCATCAAAAGCTTCAATTAATAGCATCAGAAATATATCACATAATAATTTCATTTCATAATCAAAACAGAAACATCAATGCCTTCAGATTACTATCATCAAAGTACATAAACTAATATGGAAGGGGGTTATACAGTAAATTCGAAGCCATTTAGGTTGTCATACTAATGCACAAGGTACTGATGGATAAGGAGTATTGAATAAACAGATGGATATGGATCATGTAAAACGTTCCAGAGTTCAATAAGATAAAACAAAACAACAACAAAAAAAAGAAAAGAAAATTTACTGGGGAAATTCAAAAACTGCATGGAGATAGTGCTAAACTAACATAGCTTTTTATCTCAAGCAATATAATACGTCCTATATTCTAACAGTAAAAAAATGAAAAATTGATAGAAAATATAGAGATCTATCATAGAGCAAAAGATCAGGTAAACTGTATCAAGCAAACTGGGAACCTTTCAAAGTTTATGTTCTGCTTTGTACAAGATGTGTTCCAGTTCCCAGCAGAGCCGAAATGAACCACCTCAGAAAAACAGAGGAAACCATTATACCACTTGCTAGTGACATAGTCATACACCAAGAAAATTGGAAATAGATAGTCCTGGTACACGCTAAGATGATAAATCCCAGCATCATCTAGGCCTTTGGAAGCAAGGCTCCAACCTTGGCCCTGAAAATGCAGGGATCCGAGATAAGAATCATGAAACGGAACTCAGTATGCATTCACATGGTAACAAGGAACCAAGTACAATTCAATAAGTAAAAAGATAATATGGCATGACAACACACTTCATATTCCATGTGTAATGCAGAATGAACCAATCTTCCACATACTTAATGATAGAACAGAAATATGGTGATCCTTGTTCCCGGATCAGAAACTTGGTTTTTCATTTTACCTTGTAAAAAATCTAGAGTTCAGACAGAGAAGTCCTTAATATAAAACCAAAACCATATGGAGACAAGTGTTCATCCTTGTCATTGTCATAGAACTAACCAAACGTAATTGAGTCCCAAGAAACTAGATCATGGATAGGTACAAATCCTCTCTGGTTCAATCCTCAATAAATATTGCACATAAGGACTACAAGGCACAAACCTTCCAAAAGGGAAAAAACGCTACAAATATTCACATCTTTATTAGACAAAGTACACAGCTTCCTAAGTACAAATTTTACATACTTAGATAACTGGACATTGGAAACTAAAATAATCACAACAAAATGTAGCAATATATCCTTGTTTCTTACAATGGAGAAAAGACTCGTAACGAGATTATTAAAAACAGATGAAAAGACAGAACCACGGTGAACCTGGAATATTAACTTCTATAAAATCAGGTACATAATTTCCAAAGTACAAATTTCCCAAGTTTAAATCAGTACAGATTCAACAATCAAGATAAGCAGGATAAATTGTAGCAATTATTTCTCTGATTCTTACAAAGTATGAAAGGCAATAAAGCTACTGAACATCGTAAAGATCAAAAGTTATCTAATATTGAAGTTTGTTCCTGCGGAAAGTAAGTTCCTTACTTCCATCAAATGTTCATCATTTGAAATGTGAAGTGAAATGCGGAGATTTGTCAACAACACTTCTTGTTCCCAGCTTAAGGACCCAGAAGCATGCATTGCCACCAGAGTACTGCGATAAGCATTCAACTCTAACCTATGGATTCCTGCCGCTACATCCTCTTTTAGAGGAAGGGAAAATTTTTCTTGCGCATCTTCACAGCAACAAAAGGACTCTGCATCACTAGAAAAGGTATCTGCATCTTGACTAGTAGTACCTGCTAAATTATGACCGGACAACTTATTTGAACTGCTACTGATAACACTACAACTACCAACAGAGCATGCATCACTATCGCTATCATTAAGTTCTGAGCTTCTTTCAACAAAACAAGAAATAACACCATTTAACTTTTCCCTCTCCTTTTCAACACATCCAGTTGTGCGATTAATAAAGGATGTATGCATGTATTTTTCACCCAGATTTTCTCGAGGGTTAGCAACAACATCAACCTTTTTGAGCAAGTAAGACGGGGACCCAGAAAAAACGAGTTGACGCTCACACCCCTTCTCAATTGCCCTCATCTTTCGAGAATATCCCTCAATAGAAGAGCTATATGGAGAAGCTCTCTTCAAAGAACCAGATGAAACACTACGGGAATCCTGACAGCTGATGTTGTACAGAGGAGGTAAACAATCATTCCTGGCGGGTAGCTTTACTTTTGCATTCATTTGGGGAACTTGCAAGCTCATCCGATTGTCCGGACCCTGTCAAAAGGAAATATTAGTAAGCAAATAAAATAAAAAGAAAGGGCCTGAAACTGTTATCAATATATTCAACAAGCATAGAAATGATAAAAATACATAAAACAAAGATGAGGCAGACAGAAGTTTACCTTTCCGATCACAACCCATTTGTCATCCTTCCATAATTGGCGCGCCCTGATCCTATATTTGTGGACTCTTAACTCCTCAAAAGATCCAAGTAGCCTAGCCAAGTAATAATTTTCATCCAAGACCTTTAGCACCATGGCCATTTTCCAGAAACCAACATCAAACACCTCCGCAACATCACCAACTGCCCAACTCTCCACTCTTTGAACAGGCGGAGGGCAAGGCCTAATATCCTTCCTTGAGACTCTCTGCACAACTGCCTGACTGTCCTTGCCAGACCAATCATAGCTAACACTATATGTGTGCCCATTACCAGAGACAATCACAGCACAGCGCCATGCTCCCCCAGGCACCTCCTTTTGGCTAAGTACCTCCACTTTGCTTCCCTTCTTGAATCTCATGATGCCTACTAGTATATCAAAACCTGTAACAACCAAGAAATCAATTCTTCGAATCAGAAACGAAGCCTAAGAGTTCCGTAAAATCAATAACTACACGAAAAAACGATGATAAATCAGCAGATACACATTTGTAAAACTTAGAAAGGGGACAACTTTTCCAGATTGTAGTGAAACAGTTTACAAAACCAAATGATTTGGACTAGAGTAAAACAAAACAAAATATAATCAATCAAAAGCCCCAACATATCAAACTGAACCAAGTTAATGAAAAGCCCCAAATTTTAATACCAAATCAGAATCGGAGTTCTTAGGCAAGCAAAAAACACCAAAATCTTTCGCAAAACAATCAAAACGTACTCAATTTCACATAAAAGTAAACGAACAAAGCATTGAGAGCGTAAATTCGAAACCCTAGAAATCAAAATTGAAACAGATTCGACTCACCTCGCTTGAAATTTTGCGAAATTCGATCAATTCACGAAAAATACTGCCCTAGATCCTCTGTGTTTCGGCTTCAATTGGAGATTTCCAGTCTGTAGGGTTGAGAATTGCGGGCTTGGAATTGGGAGGAAATTTAGAAAGTTAGGGTTTGCAATTTTTTGTTTGTGTGAGAATCTGAAGAAAATAAAGTTGTTTACGAATTTATATTTTGATTTTTTATTATTTTTTCCTTTTTTGCGTCCGTGTGAAGTTTTGCCCTCGGCCAGAAGGGAGAGTGCGTAATGCACTGGGTAATTTTCACCTAATTTTTAGGAGATTATATCACTTTGATTATTCTAATTTTTTTTAAATTTATTTTTCATGAAGTGGGTGGATTTTTACTATTTTTTAATTAATGTTGATTTAGAAGTATTTGAGTGTTAACTTGCTTCTCAAGTGTCCAACATTTTTAAGCATCTTTTTCCAAAAAAAAAAAAAGTGTCCAACAAATTTCTTTTAATGAAAATGACAATCTAAAAGCAGGACTTGGTGAACAAGTTTTGCGAGATGAAGTGGTCATTTGGACTCGTTTGAGATTGCTTTTATAGAAAATATTTACACTCACAAGCGCTTCTATTAAAAACATTATTAGAAACAAATTGAAATTTTTATAAAAAAATTCAAGTGTTCTCGTAACCGGAAAAAGAAAAAAATAGTTCGTATCCAATACACTAATAATATTTGAAATAAAAGGTTATTCCTTTTTTTTTTTTGGAAAATAAAGTTAATTATTCATAAAAATAGAAGTTAGACATGCTTTTTTATATCAATTCAAGAGTGGTGGTGTGATAATAAAAAGTGTTGGTGTAATAAACCAAACATTAAAGAGTCTTTAAAAGTTTTTTTTAACTCTAGGCGCGACAGAAGCTCACGCACGCTTACATTATTTTTTTATCGTTGTGCAAGTGAGTCTCACAGTAATCAAAATCATTTGACATTACCGATATAGTCCGAAAAGTTACACTTTTTTTCCTTGACAAAATTAACTTAAAAGGACAACTAAGACGGAGAAAGAGTCAAACTAGAGCTGTTGAGATAATTAAAAAGGAAAATTAGAAATCCAAGATGTAACAAAGACAACATTTTTACCCATCCGAGCCAACTCATTTTCTGCATAATTAGTTTCATAAAACGCTAAACTTTCTCATCTCCCTATAATTGATCTTTCTACATTTCATGACATTTCTTCCACATCTCTTCCGTCATCCTTCTTTCGCATTTCTTCATAACGGACCCTAGGGTTGCCGATATTTTTCCATAGAGATTATTTGCCACGATGATCCTCTTCTAGCCTGGATCTTAGCTCCTTTCATTAAACAACACGATGATCCATTTGCATCGAAAACTCTCCTGGAGCAGGATCTTATGTGCTCTTCCAAGACGATACATACCTAGCTAAACCGGTAACCAAGTCCCTACCAGTCTTCATTTCCGGTAGGAATGTGTCACAAGGATAATCAAAACTCTGCCACAAGAAGTTATCCGGGTTAGTTTCGTTCCCAACTTGCACCACAAGATCTCCAGAATCCAAGAGTTGCGATACTGGATTCCCCGCGATTCTTGACGAATTCGATGATCACACAATGCTGTTTGAGCTATTGATAAGGAGGACGAGAACTCCTTACTCAGTGAGCTTCAAAAGTCCTGAAGAATCACCAAGTGATGTTTCTCTGTTGGCTACCCACACAACCGCATCCGTAGAATCCCATTTGAAAGCTTACACCCGCTGAAACCAGAGTTTCGACGTCTCTAATATATCGAGCCGGGGTGATTGTGCATGGAGTAGCTGCAGATGAGATACCTAGGAAGGGAAGGAGAATAAGAACAAACACACAAAAAAGCTTCTCAAGGATCGCATTGGCATCTTTTCTACAGAGAAGCAAAAAGTGGAAGCACAAGACGTTTAGCTCTCTTTCAAGATTTTTCTTTTTTTCTTTTTTTTTAATCAGGTATTCTGTTAGTTTTGGCTTTGTGAAAGGCTAAACTAAGTTGGCATTTGAGAGAAAAAAATACTGAACAATGTTATTCACTATCTAAATTGTAGCGCTAAAACACCTTTGTTAAGTAATAACCTCTCTAAAGTTATAAAATTGGTTTGAGCCCAACTATATAACTTTATAGACATTTTACTATATTTTGTGTGCAGTCGTAAACGACCATGTGATCCAGATTGCCAAGGGATAATACTTCCTTCCTTCCAACCAGCGTGACATCATTTTACTGTACAAACGTCGTAATCGAAACTATTTATTCTCTTATAATCGTTTAAAAATCATATCTAAAGAAAGTTTATTTGATTTGAAAACAGTTTAGTCATCCATATGAAACAAAAAACATTTACCATTAATCATTTGTTACCATAATTGTCAATTTGTTTAACACATTAATGACTAAACTTTAAATGATGATCAAAACGTTTTAGGTATCCTTATTTGTAGTAAAGTAATGCCACAGCATTAGTGGGAAGCTTTCGTGAAGCAAATATAGTTCACAAGTTACATCTTTTGGCCCAACGTATTTGACCTTTTCAGCCGCAAAAGGGTGAACCGTCGTGCGGAGCCGAGCTCGACTGATAAGTGTTCCTACAAATAACGGCACATGCTTTCAAAGCAAACCACCAAACGTACTGAACCGGACCTTGCTATTATCAGCCCGCACGCGACATGGATTAAATTTCTTACATTATTCACAATTCAAACATTTTTCTTGTTAATTGGCTAAATAAATAGAATACCGTTACTGCAAACTTATGATTTCATGCCATTGTTTCCCAACTGAGACTGCCAAGGGTCACGTCAACCTGCCGAATATGTTTTCTGATGGTAGACGGAAGGATGAACAAGCACCAGAATGAAGATGTACCGAGGTTCTATCAATGTAGTGCTGAATTATTCGCTGAACACAGGTGAGTCCTTGATGATAATTCGGGGACACTTCGTTCAGTGTAGAAACCAGGCTGCTTTTGAGGAATCTACCACCACAAAAACTTTACAAGATCACTGCCAAATGCAACAACCCAGAAGCTTTACAAGATTGCAAGTCTGGCTACCAGTATAAATTCATTTTTGAACTCTCATTTCTTGTCCAGAATTCTTCGATAGCCTCTTGACTGCAATATCGTCCCTCCTATCAATGTGCCCAATACAAAGTAACTCATCTTAGTTGCATGAATTTATATTACCTTGTTCACAGGTCCAAGGCCACCTTCTCCCAGCTTGTTGCTGCTTGCGGAGTCACCAGTGGCTTGGCTACGGTGGTCAAGTCAAATAGCGGTAACTCCATGCTTTCCCCGCTTCTCCAAGGTACTCTTTTCCGCAGTCTCTATCTCTGACACCTGAAATGTAAGTGAACAGCTAGTTACACTGTCGAAATTTTATACTGATCACTACCTTATCTGATGCACTTTTTGCAGTCAAGATACTTCGATTTAAATATTTGTGGAATAATCTCAGAATCATGTATCTGATAAATTAGACCATGTCTGAAATAAATGCATTGATTTCTGAGTTTCTTCTGTATATACAATGTCAGTCCAGCAATTAGCATTCCCAGAATTAACACTGCAGAGCTGATGAGAATTGCATGTAGTGTAGCTTTTCTTGTCGAACAAGCTCTTTTTCTCAACATGATCTGAAATATCCGTATTGAAACAAGCTTTTCATGTAATATTGCAGAGTAACAGTAACTGTGACTCTAACTTATTTAAACCCTACTTTGCATTACTGCAGAAAAAGGCCTAAGACTAGCCTAGTTCCGAAGCGGCCACCGCCACCAGGAGTAATTCTCTTACGTCAGTGAGGTTACCAAACCAAAGCAAACAGCTCCCTCCTGATATCTAGATTTGCATACTCCGTAAATGAGAAATTTCTTTGAGGCAATTTGATCCCATTGTGCTTTACGAAGCCATCTCCATGGCTTCAGGCCAATGGTGTCATACGAACACACCCATCAGACCAATGTCCGGAATTCTAATCTTGTGGAGATTTGGTACAAAGCCCTTCGAGCATGCACATATGGGAGAGTTAGTGATGTCGCATGCAACTAGAATATGCACCACACAATGCATAACTTTCACACTGCTCTGCTTGGAGTGTACAGGCAAATTCCCAACCGTGTTTGGTATACCCATGAGAACTGCTCTGCGACTCCTAATGGGTTCAATAGATATCTCGAGCACACTGACCTAGTGGGTTCGGAGCCTGTACTCATTATATTCAACACAAATTCAAACCCAGATATTGGGTTTAGCTCGCTGACATGGTATCCGCATCCGTACTCATTATAGTTCAACACAAATTCAAACCCAGATATTGGGTTTGGCTCGCTGACATGATGTCCGTATCCTGTCAAATAAAGGCCATTCCACAACCCTAATCTAGCCAGTGTCTTAGCTCCTTTCAATAAACAAGTGGTGGTGTGGTATACCTGTGTTACATTGGTCACATTGTGGTGTGACATTTGTGTTGTGGACTGGATTGCAGCATATGTTTAATCCATTATGGTATCCACAAAATGTCAATAACTTCTGAAAGTGATTTTGCTATTTATGATATACATTATCACAGAGATGTCAGATGAGCATATGTTCCTTTTTTCCCTCCAAAAAGGGAATTTATCTACATAATGTAGTTTTAACTGAATTTGCTTCTTGCTTTAAAAAAGTGCACTTTTCTACTAATATTGAACATTTCACAGAGCTGGGCAGATTGGCAGATGTCCCTCCCAGAAGAGCATATAATTCAGTTATGAGTCTTATACCAAAAGAGCATATATTATTTTGCCACTGAATTTGTTTGTCCAATCCACAAGTTTCAAAAGGAAATGGACAATTAACGTATAAACTCCATAGAACACAGAAAAAAGCAGTCCTGTCTACGGCAGCAGATAATAGATGAGGCTAGTAGCCTACCATAAATCAGAAATGCTAGCTCAAATCTATGAAAAAGATTGAAATATTAGGATGTAGGTCTGATCAAGACACATCAGCCAAAACTTCTGATTCAGAGAAATAAAAAATAAAATAAAAACCTCAAAAGTAACCAAATCAACATAGTGCTGAAAGTATTCGCTGAACACGGTTGCATCCTTGATTGTGATTCGAGGACACTTCGTTCAGTGTAGAACTACAGATGACATGCTTGGTTGAGTTACTCTTTGCACGCATAACAGCCCCACATGCAGACGCCTTACAGCTTCTGGTAAGTTGCACGAATCAGAAAACCTCTTAATGATCACTTCAAGTTGTTTACTTTATCTCGAATCCATAGAGTCCATGCCTTACATGTTAGAGTTCGCAGAGATATCCGGGGAGAGAAGTTTAAGCATATTGGTAGATATAGCGAGCCAAACATATAGCTGTAGGTGAGAGCTGCATCTACTAAATTGGGGTGTCTTAGAATAATCATGATGATCCAGCAAATAAGTATTTGAGTAAAGGAGCAACCACTGCTATACTCAAACTGTTCCCCAGCAATGCATAACTGCAGGATAAAAGAAACGGACAGAAAACGTCAGTCTTGCTGAACAACCATTGTCATGCTTAACTGTAGAATCCGACAAGATGAGAAGCTGAAAAGTTTGTATTTCTCACTTATTGACTTAACATACACCGAATAATTTTCATCAAATAAAAGGCACGGCATTGTTTATTTTCTGCTAAAATACAAATCAAGCTGAACAAGTAGATAAAATAATGGCATACCGCTGCCTGAGGCTTATCTGCTGTGGAAACTGAAAATCTTCCGGGAGAGAATGCAAATTAGCAACCTAAGTTGGTCAAAGAAAAATTATCAATTAACACACCGAAAACATGAAACCAATAAATGGAGAAATCTATAAAAGATATGTATAAATGAAATCAGCATACCTCCCTTGGGGTAAAGTATCTAAGGTGCTGCTCCTTCAACGAAGATGTTTTATCCTTATTCTTTGGCTGCATATATGTCACAATTTTGTAAATTGACAGCAGCACAAAAGTCATTGGATATTGTTTCTTACCTAGTCATCGTATGACCAGGAACAGAACTGTGAGGTACAAGAACTCGAAATAGTGGTCCAATAATAATAAGTGCGGGAGTTCTTAAGTATCAACAATCTAATGTGTTCCATACTAATCCAAATGTGTAATCTTACCCGCAGAGTTGCCAAAAGGGAGCCCGTACCCTTCACATATCGATAGTAACTTTTTGTAAAACAACAACATCGTTTTGAATCAGGATAGACAATATCTAAGCTGCATTAAGGATTCCTTGAGAGAGAGAGAGAGAGAGAGAGAGAGTTATTCAATAAAAATAACATAAAGAATCAGAGATTTTCCTTATTATTAACATCCATTATGCGTAAAATTTCTGATTTTTCACTCTTAGAGGGTTTCCTAAGGTTGACCCCCAGACTGACGGTATTCATGTTAAGAATTTATCAATAACGAAAAAGGATACCCATGGCACTTCCCCACCTCTCTATCAAGCTTAATGGAACAATGTACTGATCTACGATGCCACTACAATATCCATTCCCTTCATCTTTCTCCAACATTCCATCAGTATCTGTAGAACTAGTAGTGGTGTCCACAAAATTGGACTCCGATTGGTCACTGCAATTCTTGAATTCAAGAAAGCTTTCTATAGGCTCACAAGATTCAAGTAACTCATCCTGGCTCTTTTGTGGTTCATCAAGTTCACAGAGCACTGTCTCATCAGCATTTGTATCCCCAAATAATGGCCCTAGCGAGCGTAGGAGCTGATTATCGAAAACTTGATTGTGAAAGGTTGAAGGTTTCCTCTTTGCCTGCAAGATAAATGAATATATGTGTTAAAACTCCTGGAAAGAATAAGAGCAAGAGATTTCCAAGAGTTTCTGAATGGCCTAGATAACCAGTGAGAGAGAAGGCTACCAGGCAAAAATAGCGTGGCCTGGAATAGGGTACACCAAAGTGTAATGGACTCAATATGAACTCCTGCGTAACAAAATTTGTTCTTCCCAATATCTCTATCATTTTTGTATGCGTATCAGATGTCTGCAGCCAGGAGATAAAACAAAGGAATTGGAATAAAAATAAATCAATATTTTACCTACAATTAAGCTAAAAATTTCAGAAAGAGACCTCAAATCCCACAACATTTTCCACAAATAACATCATTGGAGGTCGAGATGTGTGTGGTATCAACTCAAGAATGTTAAGAAATGAAAATGCCCGAGCATCGCCAGATTGCTTCTGAAGACCTATCCATAAGTAGCTAGTGAAAATCTATGCAAATTAATGTCACAAATCTGTATATAGAACAATGATGACAAACTTACCTTGTCGAGTGTAAGGTTGGCAAGGAGGAGAAAGAAGCCATGCATCCGCCCCATAGCGGTCGAGATCAGCAGCAGTAAGGCTCTGAATATTACCCTGGACAAACAAGAATATTCACACTTCAGTACAAGATGAGCTCAAGTAGGCCTGGTAAATATCATGTCTGAGCAGTTGGAAAGCCAAACAGTAACAATGGAACAAATACAAAAGCAGCAAAACATAGGAACAAATGGTATAAATCCAAACTGACCCAACACAGAACCACATGGAAAGCAATTTACACCGGATACCTTAAACAAATTGTAAAGTATCCAAAACTCACAGCATCTAAGAGATAAAGCGCCTTTTGGGAACTGCTTATGGAGTGACTGAAAGTGATTTTTGACAACCAAAAGCGCTTCTAACTACGTTTGGAAGAAAAGCTTTTACTGGGTCATAGAAGCGTGGGAAGCACTAAGCACTTGGATTTTCAATAACAATTTCAACGGATAAAAGAACTTCTAGAAAAAGTGCTTACTACAAAACGGGCCCTAAGTGCAAGAAACTCAAATTGGGTAACCATAAATTACAAACTTTTGATCCTCAGGAAATCAAGCACCACAAATTTGTACTTAGCTGTGCACAGTGTATAAAAAGGAGCTTGAATTTGGATAAAATTACAAAATTGAACTAAAAACTGGGAAGAACCTGATAGGGACGGTGGCCGAAATTGTGCTCGTAAACGTCATTGGCGGTGTCGTTGATGTCGAACGCTTCCACGACTTCGGCGTTCACTCCTGCCTTCATGAGCGAGTACCTCTGATAATCGGAAAGATGCAAACTTGAGCAAAAAGGGTTGAAGAATTCAAAAACTGGAAGCAAAAACTGAAAGCAAAAAAGGTGTATTTGGGGTATTGGGTTTTCTATTACCATGCCGCCAATACCGCTGTAGAACTCGAGGACCCGCCATGGCTGCTCTTCCAGTTCCCGCTGCTCTAAACCCTTCGCCATTAGCGTGGTCCTGGAGGTTGAACGACCACGACTGTTAATTCGTTATAAGCTTTCAAGCGCAAACGACATGCCGTTTTTCTCCAATGAGAATATATATGCAATGACGATTTTGTTTTGCGTTTTCTAGAGCCGAATTAAAAGGGCATCTCTGAAATTGATCCAACCATTCATCAAGATGATGTTTAAAATTGAAAATCGATCAATATAATCCTTAAAATTAGATGTTACAAATCAATTTATTCATTCTGTCATAACTATGCTAAAAATTTTGTTATGTATTGATGTAACACGTAATTAGATTCTACAATATAATAAAATATTGCTATGTGGATTAAAAGTAATAAAATAATAATTTAAAACTATTTTATATAATTTAAAACAAAAAAAGAAGAAAAAGAAACAGAAGATAACTGTTCATCATCTTCTTCCCCTCCGACCCAACGAACCAAAGGAGGAATTACCACTGTCACCAGGGTTCCGATTTCATCCGACAGATGAAGAACTTATCATCTGCTACCTCATGAACAAGATAAATGATGCCACTTTTACTGGAAGGGCGATTGCCGACGTTGATCTCAATAAATGCAAACCCTGGGAACTTCCTGGTACACATATATATAGTTTTTCCAATCTAACCCCTGTTTTCAGTTCATCCGTCACATGCACAAATTCGATCTATTTTATATCCATAGTTTTGTAGTTTTTGCAATCAGCTTGTTACCCGTTAAAAGAACCCCAAATGAAACCTCCCCCGATGTTGCTCGACCCGGAGGTGCAGGCCGTAGGGGAGTGGCGCTGAGAATTGGTGACGATTACATGTGCGACGGGGTGGGGTGGGGACAGGTGTGGTTGCTCCGGTGAGACTGGCAGTTGGAAACTGCATGTAAAAGGGTGCTGCTGCTGTTTGTTTCATTAATTTTAGCTCTTGTAGCTCCTTGTGTAGCCTTCTGTTCTCTTCTTTCAAGGGGAGTAGAATGGTGGGTCGCTGGGTAGGAGGGGAAGAAGATGATGAACAGTCATCTTCTTCTTCTTTTTCTTCCTTTTTTTG
>JAOTRO020000005.1:10578259-10590820 GCA_028566515.2 Pyracantha coccinea | reverse complement strand
CAACCGCAGGCACGAGGGGCAATATTGTCAAGATGCTATCATCAAGAACCGAACGGGGACAGTCCAGTAACTTCACGCGTAGCAGAAGAAGCTAGAGCAAGGACTAGGCCCCTTCTATATATTTCTTCAGGAGGGTTAGGTATTTGTCGACAGGCCTCACTCTCTCATCTCGTCTCCTCACTTTTCTGTGGCTCTCTGCGTCTCTCAGGTGAACTCACTAGGGGTTTCATCACCCTCCTCTTTTCTCAATTAAAAACCTAATTTTCCCCATTTATTCGCATTTTTATGCTCCGTACGTACATGGTTGCAGTAGAAAATTTGGAGTTTTGTTATTTTTTTCGTTAGTTTTGTTGTTGATATGATTGTAAATTCATTAGTTGGAAAGTTCGATGAGAAATAAAGTGAAATATGTTTTCAATTTAGCTCGATGATGTAGCTATCCTGTTTTGCGCATGCATTTGGGTTTAGGGGTTGTGGAAATTTAGCTAGGGTTTAAGGATTCGGAGCTTGATTTGGTTATTGATTAGGGATTGCTTTTGCATATTCTGATCTGGGTTTGCTTACGAAACAGTTGCATTGGATCGATGATCAGATTTAATCTAACTAGTAACTTTTAACTTAAATTTATGTCTGCATGCTTAGATTCCTGCTTCTGTTAAGCGGATTTAGTTGCTGGTTTTGGGTAGAGCCGCAATGGTTTCTATGGTCAAAATGATGGTTTTTCTGACGCTTGAAATACTTATTTACAGTTAGAACGTATCATATTTGTACATGGGGTGATTGAGTAATAGTTGAATAGGTTTTTTTTTTTTTTTTAGCCCTTTTTATCTTTGAATTTATTAGTATCACTGTGGTTGGCTCAGTGTGGTGCTATTAATTCCTTACATCAGTGGTTTGAGTTTTGTTTCTCGAAGACGAACACATCAGTGGTTTGAGTTTTGTTTCTCGAAGACAAACGAATGACGAAGAAGAAGAATCCCTTTGTTTTTATGGATGTGTCTGTTGATGGCGATCCTTATGAAAGAATGGTTTTTGAGGTACTGTTCATGAACACATATATTCAGTCTAGATATTTTCTTTCGGTGTAAACTGTGTAATGAATGATCTGGATTTTGTTGTTTGTCTCAGCTCCTGCTATGTGACAATTCTTGCATTTCCTAATGAGTTTGACCTTTATAATTTTTTTGGTGATTGCTTTACAGCTTTTCTCTGATGTTGCTCCCAAGACTGCAGAAAATTTTCGTACTCTATGTACAGGTAAATATATCATTTGGTTCAGAACATATTTGTTATCTTTCTATATGGGATTCTGTAACCACCATGTTTACATGAATTTCTCTATGGACGTGAACAATTCGTATAATCAATTTCTTGTATTGCTTCTGAGATTGCACCTTTGTTCCTTCTTTGGGGATGTTATTATACATTATCATACTAAAATCAGAAGGCTTTCTGTTCTCATATATTTGTTATTTTATTGAATACTCAGGTGAGCAGGGAATCGGTCCAAAAAGTGGAAAACCACTGCACTACAAAGGATCCTTTTTCCATCGTATTGTAAAAGGTTATATCGCACAGGTATGCCTCCTCTTCTTACTTTTAGATTCGTCTTCCATCCAATTTTCTGGTTGAGCATGACTTAGCAGTGGTTTGTCTATCAGTTACCCTTGTTTATGCTGTAGGATACAGGGCTGATGGTCACGACTGCTTTTCTTGTGATATAGTTTTAAGGTTGTACTTACTAAGTTGTATATCCTTGAAATTTACTAGCTTTGTCATGCCCAAACCAATTTTGTATACACATTTCCTTTATAACTTCGAGGGATTAATGAACGTTGTCCATTTTGCAGGGTGGCGATTTTGTGAAAAGAGATGGTAAGTATTATAATTATCTCCTTCCTGCAGCCATTACATTTAATGTGTCATTCCAGCTTGCACATTCTGGGCCAAAATCGAGATCATATTCTTGTCTGAATTCATGTTTGTTACTAAAAACACCTTTAGAAAAAAAGTGTTGATATAAGTTGTTTCAAGTAAACAAGCACAGAATTTCAAGAAATTTTATAAGCATTAAAAGGTTGATTTCGGTTATGCAAGACTTATTTTCAAGCATGATGTTTATAGTAGTGTTTGAACATATAATTACCAAAAGTGAGATGGCAGAATGCAGCCTGTTTAAGATATATGCTGTTATATAAACGTTTTCAATTAGGCTTCCATATACCGACAATACAGAGAATTATATTTATGTTGATTAGGAAATTTATATTTGAAAATACAGATGCTGCTTTGTGCTCCTGGGATTCCGAGTAGTTTTGGTATAATCATTGGATATCAAGTCCTAAATGTGTTTGCTAGGTTATAACTCTGATTGTTTCTTGTTAACAGTGAAAGAATATGGCTTCATTATGTTTGTGCAAATGCCTTTTTATCTTATTATCGTGGGCTTTTGGTTTAGGATTTAATTAATAAGTCATGTCATTTAAAGGCGTATAAGTTCTGGAAAATTAGAAGGGTCTTGCTTGAGCTAAAAATCAAGTGGTATAGAACTAGGTGGAGGGATAGATAACTAGAATAGTTTGTAAACACAAAAAATTCCAACTCCCTTCCAACACACCCCCACCCCCCAACACACAAATGTCTTTAGACTTGGACGAGGATCAATCCGTGGTGAGCTGACCCAGAAGCATAAAGGGCATCTTGGTTGCATAGGCAGTATCAGGTGTTTTGATATATTTATTTCTTGAAATTGTTTATGGCTAATCAAACTGAAAACCGCAATTTTAAATTTTTTGTGGAATAATTGATTTGTTTTAATATTAAAAAAAACTACCAATGATGACATTATTTTTGTAATGCTGTATACCCTAGTTATACCAAAGCATGGTGGAAGGTCTCTTTTAACGTGACTTGAGTCCGAGTTTTACTGGTCTTTTATGTTTGTTCTGTAGGCACAGCTGGTGAAAGCATTTATGGTGAGAAGTTTCCAGGTAATAGTGACAACAGTATCTGCATCAATATCTGTGTCTGTGCAATATTTTTATAAGCAAAATTACAACTCTTGCTTATCAATAAACTATGGTTATAGCTCTATTCACTCTTTGTCCCTACATTTTTAAGTCTGTGATCATGTCTCACTGTCACAAGCGTCCTTGAGTAGGGATTATAATACTCACTACTCAGGTCTAATTAAGTATTAATTCAATGCTATTTAATTTGGGGATGCTTCTGAGTAGTAATAGTGTTAGTTAACTTTGCTTCAGATGAGTCACCTGTGCTCAAACACTCTGGACCTGGCCTTCTATCTATGCCTGTTGCTGTTCGTGACTCTTTAGGTTCTCATTTCAACATCACTTTTGCAGCTAATCGTAGTCTTGACAGGTATGCTTTCATTTTCATATTTTTTGTTTTTACTTTCTTTTACTATAGACTTGGTTTTGTTCGCTTGTGTAAATATTCTTACTTTTTGCCATTTAGTAGGCAGTTTTATAAAGTTGTTGGTGACTTATGATTTCCTTAGACTGGTAAATATCTGATGAGAGGTTGTGGATTCTTCAGTCTAATTACAGTTGTGTATCATTGTACAGAAAGAATATAGTTTTCGGGAAGCTTGCACAAGGGCATGAGGTCCTGAAAGAGATTGAAAATGCGGGCGATGATGATGGGAATCCAACTGTATTAGTTAAAGTGATCAATTGTGGCGAATATAACGAAGGTAACAGTTATGGAGAAACTACTTCGGTGTTGTCTTTTAATTTCTCAGCAATATGAAAAAATATTGGTATCTAAGGGTTACCAAAACCCTAACTTTTCCTTTGATACCATGCGTTTTCTTTGTTATTATTTTTATTTATTGTTTGTATGTGCAGACATAAAGAGAGCAAGTAAAGTGAAAGTTGGGAAGGATGCTTCTTCAGAAGCTAATAGTCATGAACTGAGGAGAAGGGTTAAACACAGAAAATCTTCCAAAGATAGAAGGAAGAGGAGGAGCAGGAGATATGATTCATCTGAATCAGACAGTTCCTCAGATTCTGAATCTGAGTCATCTGAGTCAGATAGTGAGTCTGACTCAGATGTGTCCTCATCATCTTATGCTAGTTCTTCAAGTGATGACAGGCGTAAGAAAAGAAAGAGATCTTCTAAAAGAGACAAGCATAGACGCGGAAAGAGGCGGGATAAAAGGCGTGACAAAAAGCGAAGGCGGCATGATAAGAAAGCTAAGATCAGATCAAAAAGGTTGTATGCTTAATATTATTTGTAATTCAAAAGTTATTTTATGGTTTCATCCTTATTGTTCAGACTTTTTCACATGAAAATACTTTTTTTGTTCTTGCCACTTAAGCAGTATCTCATGTAAGGCTACTAGTCCTTGCCTTTTTAGTAGTTAACGCCCTCTCCTAATATGTTCTTTTTAATAGGAAACCTTGTTTAGGAAATGGTATAGGTTTTATAAGGACTTAAATTCACACTTTGCTGATATTTGTTTTCTGTTCTCAAGGGCATCACACGGTCATACTGATTCTGAGATTGAAATTAAAAGTGAAAGTAGCTGTGAAGATGATGGCCTTGATGCCAAAAGGAAGGATCAAAAGTCGAAGGACATCTCTGAAAAATCTGGTACTTTAACTAATTTCTTCTGCATTCTTGAGCTGTGGTACATCCGTTATGATAATTGTTCTATCTCACCTTCTAGATGATAGTAGTTTATTTGCTCGCATGATCTTTCTAGATCAAGATTTTACTTGTTTACCTTTCCTTTGCAAATTAGGTTTTTATATTAGGTGGGTGGGGTTGATATTTGTTTTGGAGAAAGTTAGCAAATATAGCATTTGGTGTCTGGGTTTGCTATATCTACGGGTCCTGGGGTTCAGCATTTTATTGATGAATGGGTCAAAGCTATCCTTATCACTTATGTGACCTGCATTTTTCAAGCTTGTTATATTTTTACTTTTGGTGGGCTGAACTTGAATATCTGTTTTGTTGTGACATTGGATTGTTAATGTTGAACGTTGTGCTTAATGGAAAATGAATTTAAGCTGAGATGATTCAGGACATTCTTACAATGTGTCAATGCCCCCAAGCTGACCTGTGACACTGTTTTTCATTGTCTTACTAATTGATTTGTGTTTTGTTCTCATGGTTTTTTGTAATTTCTGCTGTTGGAAACCAACCACTTGTTGCAGGCGAAGGTGATGCTTCAATCTACCCTAAGAAGAGGGAGGAAGCTGAAGTGCTTGTGAAAGATGGTGCATATCCTAAGGAGAATGGAGAGCAGCGGAGCAATGGACTTGCAGGTGGTAAATATGACAAAAGTGCAGATAGACAGCCTGACATAGTTGATGATCACCCAGGCAAATCTAGGTCTTCTTTCCATTCTTGTCACACCTCAGTTATTCTTTATGCTTACCGATTCTTCCAGATCTGGTATTTTATTGAAAGTTGATCAGCAGGAGCCGAAGCTTCAGTCCTAAGAGGGCCATGAGTAAGAGTATGAGTATTAGTCCCAGGAGGAGTCCGACCAAGAGCCCAAGTTTAAGTCGCAAACGGAGTGAGAGCAGGAGTTCGAGTGTTAGTAGAAGCCCTCCTCCTCCCCCTCAAAGGAGCAGGAGCATCAGCAGGAGTCCTGTTAGAAGCGATAGCAGTAGAAGCCCAGCCAGAGGTTTCAACAAAAGACCAATGAAGGGCTGGAAGGGTAGGAGTCCAGTGAAAGCCCGGTCTCAAAGAAGCATAAGCAGGAGCCCTGTAAGCAGGAGCCCACCATATGGCAGAAGCCCAGTAAAAGTTCCAAGAAGCATAAGCGGAAGTCCACCTAGAAAACCACCACATAAATCAATTAGCAGAAGCCCTGCCAGAGCTTCAAGCACAAGCAGAAGTCCACCAAGAAAATCATTGCACAAATCAAATAGTAGAAGCCCTGTAAGAGTTTCAAGAAGCAGAAGCCCAGTTATATCTTCTCGAAGGGGAGCAATCAGAAGCCCTGTAAGAGTCTCAAGAACTAGAAGCCCAGTTAGATCTTCTCGAAGGAGTGCAAGCAGAAGCCCTGTAAGAGTATCAAGAAGCAGAAGCCCAGTTAGATCTACTCGAAGGAGTGCAAGCAGAAGTTCAGGTAGATTTCCTTCTAGGAAAACTGCTAGCCGCAGTCCGCTGAGGGCCCTAAGTGGGAATAACCGTCGCAGCTATTCAAGGAGTCCTAGCCCAGTAGCGCGTAGGGTAAGGTCGCCTTTATCACCAGATCGGGGGAGAAGCTTGTCAAGAAGTGCTTCACCTGATGCCTCACCAAAGCGCGTTAGAAGAGGGCGGGGTTTCAGTCAGCGGTACTCTTATGCACGGAGGTACAGAACCCCTTCTTTGTCTCCTCCTGTGAGATCTTATCGTTATGGTGGTGGTCGAAGTGATCGTGACAGGTAATTGCAAGTCATTTTTTTTTTTGCAAGTTCTTTTACCATCGTCTAGTGTAGATCATGTGGTGATTGACTGCGAACTTTGTTTTTGCATTGCAATTGCACATAATGTGCATGCCCAATTTGTGTTTTTAGGTATTCAAGTTATAGAAGGTCCAGGTATTCTCCGAGGCGCTATAGAAGCCCACCAAGAAGAACACCTCCTAGGTATGTTTATCGCCCTCTTATCAGCTGCTGCTTCATATACTGTGCTGGACTGGTATTCAGGCTGCTTATGTTGAATTGCATGTTGGTGAATTTGTAGAGTCCGAGTTTCCATAAAAGATATAATGCATTTGTGATAAAACTTATTGGGATTTGGCCACGTATCTTTTCTTCGTGCCTTATGATTGTGTTTCTCCCTTAGTCATTTTGTTTGTGGTTGGATCATAATATAGAGACGGGTGATTCCATTTAACTCATATCTGCAGATACAGAAGCAGAAGAAGCAGAAGTCCAGTATCACGTAGCCCCCGTTACCGCAGCCGAAACTATAGTCGTAGCAGTAGCCCCATCAGGAGCCGTAGCCCAGTGCGAAGTCGTAGACCCATTCAGAGCCGCAGTCGTTCTCCAGGGGAGGTGGGTAGATCACAGGTCTCTCCTCGGGTTGAGAGGGCAAGATCATCATCCAGAAGCAGAAGCCCATCAAGGTCAAGATCAAGGTCCTCATTGGATTCCAGATCCCCAATTCGGACAGGCAAAAGCAGGTCCAGGTCATCGTCAGGAAGCCCAACAGGGAAGAAGGGCCTGGTTTCGTACGATGATGTTTCCCCTTAGTCGAGTTAAATGATGACAGCATAGTGGCAACGGTGATGTTTTGATCCACTTTTGATGGAGCTGGCCATTGATAGTTTTTACCGGTGTTATCAGACTAGCTTAGATTATAAATAATTGGAATGTTTAAGCGTATGGGTTGAGAAATGAGTATTACCTGGGGGACTTTGAGGGACGTGATATCGTTGAAGCTGTTTTATTGTAGGTGGATTTCAGATTTCACCCGTGAGGATTGTGGATCTTGTGCTGCTAGATCATCGTATTTCTGTGCCTCATTAATTCGAGTTCTTATGATTTGTTATACTTTCGAAAGTGCTTTTCATAATTGGCCTTTTCAGCTTTTGCTGTACTTTGGAATGTGCTTTTTTCATAATTGGCTTTTTCAGGTCTTGAGGGTTTCTAGTCTCGGGGGTTTGGTTATTATTTATACTTTGAAAAATATGAATTTGGCATATCGATGTTTAGAAATTTTGATGGAAATGCAAATTTAAGATTGAAGTGAAGTATGTTTACAGTTTACTCCGTTATTCGATGTTCGACGTTCCGACTCCGAATCGTACTTCTAATATCAGAAGCATTTCTGAGTCCTCTGACTCCATTTGGTAGATTTTATTTATTTATTTTATGTTTTATATATGTATATGTATATATATATATATAATTATTTTTTCTTTTCAAAGAGAAACGATAGTGGATTTATTGGAAAAAGCTCATACAGTTTTTAAGAGGGCGTGTAGAATTAAATCCGGAGGTTCCTTGAACCAACAAAAACCAGAGTTCGAATAAGTAGCCAACATGGCCATACGGTGTACCGGTACGTTGGGGGATCAACAAACATAACAAATCTGCGAAGCTTCGAATCCCTGCAAGCTAAATCTGAAGTCCTCCACTAATAAATCCATGGGAGAAGGCCCCTGCTTAAGACCACCAATAGCTTGAACAACCTGTAAAGAATCACTCTCATAGTCCTCGTCAAGTTCCATTGCATAGCCCAACACCACCATCGAGAACAAGAAGCAATTCTACCATCGTGGTATTTGATGCAGGGGATATTTGATGAACAAAACCTCCAGCATAGCTATCGGCTTCGTCGCGAAATACCGTACCTACACCTCCCAGATTCGTAGCAGCAATAAAAGAACCATCCCCATTATTCCTTATCCACCTAGAGGGGGACGTCCGAGGGACGAAGCTTGTACAGGTCGAGATTGGAATGCAGGCTTAGCCTTGGTGAATTCATCAAGATGCAGTTTGGTTAAATCACATGCCAATGCCGGGCTTTCAACTTTGCCACCCCATAGCGGAGAGTTTCTTGCACGCCAAATGGAACGAATGAGCATTAGGAATAAAGCCAGCTGACTAGCAGGAATGGAAGAAACACACAAAGACACCCAATTACACATAGAGGAATGCACCGGAGGCCTTGGACCCAAATTCAAATGGGAGGAGAAATATACCGCTCGGGCAAATAGCAATAACTGAACACATGTAGCGTCGACTCCGAAGGGGAACTACAAAGAATACAAATATTGTCCACCGCCACCCCTTTTTTCTCCAAATTAGCACGAGTAGGTAGAATGTCGAGGCAAGCCCTCCAAACGCACATTTTCGCCTTATCAGGGATATTAGCTTTCTACATAGAGACACCAGTAGTGCTCGGATGCGAAACAGAAGCCTGATTACGCATAACAGTAAGCAACTTTATATGCACTTTTGACCGAAAATAATCCTTTCGAGTCATAGTGCCACATCAACTCATCCGGAGGTAATATGCCGCTCAACGGAATTGAGAGGATCAATGAAGCATCACAGTGAGGAAACAACTCATTAACCAAATCATGATTCCAAGAAGCCGACGCGGTATAAACGGTTTTTGGGAACCACTATGTTTCTAAGCACCTTTGGTGAAACCAGTTGCGTCAAAAAGTTTATACATGTCACTTAGTACAACGGTTTAGTGATATTTTTCTTCACTTATAAGTTAGAGGTCTTAGGTTCGATTCTCGCCAAAGACGAATTTGAACCACATTATTAATAGTCCATTGTGAGACTAAGCCCACTCTCTCGCCATTAGTGTAGATAACATTGTTTGTAAAAAATAAATAAATAAAACCTTATACAGAAACACAATTCCAAGGGGGCTTAACTAATTTTTAAAGAAAAATTGGTTTAAATGATCATACCTAAAATCTTACATGTATTTAATACAATTATAATGGTTATCTATAATTGATGTCATTTAATACAATCACAATATGATAGTCGAAATTGTGATTGTATTGAATACATGTAAGTATTGTAGACAAATCCCATAATAGTTAATCTAATCAAAATAGATATTGAAGGCAACAATTAAAGATTGAAGATATAATAATCACTTATGGATCGACATACTAAAAATTAATCATTTCAAGGATAACTAGTTTGAATGGACCAAACACTGCCTAACCTTAAGCTTAGTATCCAACAAAAATACTTTTAGCTCAGTGGTAAACTGGTAATTACCAGCGTTGCCCGATACAAAAGGTTAATAACTGACCCGACCCGACTAACCAAAGTTCTATAAATAGCGGCAAATCCTCATTTGTTTAGTTTCTCAGTGACTCGCGCGTGCAAAATTTGGCAATCGCAGCGTCCCGCACTCCGCGGAGGAGAAATAGTCAAAAACCACCAACAAATACGACGCACCGCGAGAATGTGGAGGCGCGTGGCATCTACTTCCTCGGCTCAGCTCCAAAACCTCGCCGCCTCAGCCTCACGCAGATCCTCGTCTCTCAATCACACCCGTAGGTTCGTAATCTCCTCGGCGTCTTCCCCTTCGTCCACGCCGTTGCCCAAATCCGCTCCTCCCGCCGCTCCCCACATTGCCTCCGCTTCCACCTCCCGTGCGTTTCCAGTTCGTTCCTTTTTTTATACGTTGTTCTGATCTCGGTTAGGTTGTTGCTTTCTGTTTGGTTCCCGGGAAAATGTAGGCACGTTAAGAATTCTCTGATCTCTCGAAATGAGAAGGCGGATTACCCGCTAATGGTTGTGATTAATTTGTTGATCAAAATTTGAAATTCCTCGCAATGAAACCCTAATCCTTTGAGCGGTCTCAAGAATTGGAGATTTTATATATAATGTGTTTGATTTATATTTTTTTTTTGTGGTGTATGAAGCTCTGAAGAAAAACCCTCAGGAAGCTAATCCAACTGCTACCGGTCATGAGCTTGAGGAGCTTGCTGCCGAGCTTGAGGTTGATAATTACGATTGTTGTGTTGTGATTTGTATCGAACTATATAAAGATATGAGAGTTTGCTTAATTACTGGCTAATCTCATTATATGCAGGGAAGGGACGTTCTTGAAATCAATTATCCTGT
This sequence comes from Pyracantha coccinea, assembly GCA_028566515.2. NCBI lineage: Eukaryota > Viridiplantae > Streptophyta > Magnoliopsida > Rosales > Rosaceae > Pyracantha > Pyracantha coccinea. The sequence continues at coordinate 10,580,246 of JAOTRO020000005.1, read as the reverse complement.
TGGTCCTTTCGGTACCAAGGTAGTTGTTCTATTTGATCTCATGGATTTCATTTTTGTTATAGTTAGTCGGTAAATAGGGAGGAACTTCGAGAGTTTCTGACATGCTCTTGCGGCATCATTCGCAAGTATACATGATAAGTGTGGTTTGCGCCGTGATTGGAAGTTTAATGTTGCCAGATTCTGTGTTTCACCATTCTACGCCATCGCTTGCCTTGGGCATCTCGCTTTACCAAAAATGGTACTAATCGTCTTAATCTTCTTTGAACTGCCGAAGAGCGATGGACCGATGGTTTCATAGTTGTTCTTGAAGTTCCTAATAATTGCGCGCAACCCTGTCTTTTCATTTCCTTATGTACACGTCAAATGGATGTGAAAGTGTGTAAATCTGTGCACGACATCTTCCGTTTAACTGGAAATATGTGGTGGTCTTCGATCAACTTTCTCATGCAGCTAATCTTACCATACCTTCTATGTCATAGGAAGCACCTGCGATCGTCAAGTCTGTCTACGACAAAAGAATAGTTGGATGCCCTGGTATTGAGGGAGGAGGTAAAGTTCTCCATTTAGATACATAGTTTTTTTTTCATGCCGGTCAAATGGAGTCATTCCGAAGGTACGGTTAACCGTAATTTCTGAACATTTATGTTTGCAGATGATGAGCATGATGTCGTGTGGTTTTGGCTGGAGAAAGGAAAGCCATACGAATGCCCTGTCTGTACCCAAGTTTTTAAGGTGACTTGCTGAGTCTGACTATTTCCTTTTTCCTTTCATCCCTCTTCGTGTCGAAAGTCTTTTCTTTCTTTCTCTGTACATCTGAGTATATAGATGAACTGGTGCTTGAATAAATTGACTGATCCAATTTGTGATAAACTTTTGACAGCTGCAAGTGGTTGGCAAAGGAGGTCCTCCAGATGGTCACCATTGATCCGGCTGACAAGTTTCGTGCGCAACTAAAAATTTGATTTACGTGATTGGGGGGCAGTCTTTTATACTGTGTAGCTTCAATAATTATTTTCTGGTTTTTTTTTCGGTGATCCGTAGTTCTTAAGAGATTGTGTCTGACGTTCCTGTCGGCAATAATTTTGGCTTCATGGTCAGTTCATTAGAACTGGATTCGTTTGAGTGGCTGATAATTTTGAATTGTGTACGAGGATCAAAATAATTGAGTAGGTTGTTTTTAAAATAAAAATTAATGACTACATGTTAATCGTAATACATCTCATAATCTTGTCTTTGTATTTAGCTATTCAAGGATGCTGTTGTGTGTTATCAAAATCCAACATTAACAGTTTAGAAACTTGTGTTGCTCCAATCGTTTTCTTCTTTTCTCTTGTTTCATACTGGGAAGTGATCACTGCACGCCGCTTTCTTCCCCTTACTTATTTTTGATCTTTGCGTTCAATAAATCAAATAATAATCAATGAGCAAAAGTAAACATGGGCGTGAAGGAGAAAAAGGGTGTGCGGAAATCATTTCATTGTACCGAATGGTGTTTTGATGTCAAAGACAATAAAAATGAGGGGTAAAGTGGATAAAATTTGTGGATTTTAATGTCTCTGGCCTTTGGAATATGCTCTAAAACTGCTACTTATGGGACCCCAAGACCAAAGAGTTTTGGAGGTTAATCCAGAGAATTTGATCCAACTAAGCATTCAAATCATCTAATTTTTGTCTCAAGGCTCAATTGTGTGTGATCATTTTCATGGTAATTGTTTGCGAAGCTTAAACCCTTAAGACTGCTTAAGCATGCCTGCCCCTGCTCTGAAACCAGTACTCCCAACAATGTCAGCTCCTCAGATACGCGAGGCAATTAGGCAATGCTTCTCGGAGACTCAGTCTGACTCTCCTGAAGTGCAGCTTGTTGTGCGGAAGCGTCAACCAAGTGTGAGTGAAAAATAAACCACAATAACTGACAAAAGATAAATGGAACAATACCAACAAGAACACCAAGATTTATACTGGTTCGGCAATGCCTACATCCAGTTTG
>JAOTRO020000005.1:10542634-10562603 GCA_028566515.2 Pyracantha coccinea | reverse complement strand
AACTTTTGAGAAAAGAATTGGTTTTCAAAACCTTGTTTTCTGACCCACTCAATTTTTGGTTTTGCGCCCCTCCAGGTTCTAAGTAGCAGAGCTTTGGTGGCCACGAGGAATCCAACGGCGTTCTGACAGAATTTACAAAAGTAGGATTCACCTTCGGGTGTTGATTTAATTAGTACTTATGCTTGACTGCACTTAGGCTAGTTAAGCTCTGATTGTGTATTCACACTTAATCCAATACTCTCATTACCTCAGTTTAAATCGCTTCCGCACAATATTCATGGCTATGTCACCCTCACGTGACAGCCAGCATGCCTGGACTTCGGTCGGAATGTGTCATTTATGTAGTGCATTTTTAATCTCATTTTGTAACGTATTTAACTAATTTAATTTAAATAGTTTGATACTTGGAAATCCCTCGTCCAAAGTTCCAAACATTATTATATAGTTCATAAAGTACTTATTTGCTAAATTTGTATTTGTATTTAACTATTGAATTCAAGTACATTATAATAATATTTTTGTCCACTTATAAGCAAAAGGTATCATGTTCAACTCAATAACTCAATCCAAGACAGGAAACATCTTCAATCTCCATTGAGGTATGTGGAGTTTAATATTTTGAAAATGAAGGTATTTACCGATTTAGGGTTTAGCATCTCATAAGTATCCTTCATCTTTAATCCACTTTGTTTTGGACTCAAAACTCTTTTAATTCCATTATGTGTAGATTAAATATTTTCAATCTCATGGTATTAAATATTTTCAATCTTATGGCTAGAAATAAAAGAGAAAATGTAACGGGATAAAAAAGTGTGAAAATCAATTTTTTTTTATCTTTCTAACAGGATATTTGCAAAAATTACAAAAAAGAAAGAAAGAAGGAAAACTCTGGTAAATTATAAGCATGGGAAGGGCATTTTGGTCTGGGCATTTGGCAAAAACCTGTAAGAAAATGAGTAGTTTTCAGACCTTGTCAAGTTCCGCCTGTGTGTTTGTAGGAGGTTTTTGAGGTATCATTGATTCGTATGAACAAACAAAAAAAAGAAAAGGAGTGAGAACAGAGGCTGAGAGAGAAAGTTGTGGGAAGCAAAGAAAAGCAAAACACAAAGAAGAAGAAAGAGAAAAAGCCCTTATTCTTTTGGGAACCAGGTTGCTACTAAATTAAAAAGCTCAAACCCCACTTTTCTTTCTCACTTGCAATATTTATTATTCAATATATATATTTCTCAGATCTTTTTCAGCACCTGCAATTTCATTACCCCGTTCAACAAGTGAAACATTTCAAACTTTCTATTTTTATTTAATGGGTATCTTTCAAAATGTCGTTTTTTTAAAATTTATTTGCAAAAAGAATGGAACTTTCTTTCTTATTTCAGAAAGAAATGCCATTTGTGATTTTGCATTCTTGGGTTGCTGTAGCTGGAAGTGCTTTACTTTGCCTGCTGCCCAGTAGCATTAGATTCTTTGCTTTCAATCTCTGTGAGGAATGAGCATTGCACACTCCAAAAGACTTTGATAGTTCATTTTTCTGCATTTATGGGCTCATAAATCCTCCTAGCTTTTCCTGTCCCTTCTTCTTTTCTGGGTGCCCTTCCCTTTCTGATATTGTTGATTAGAACCACTGTTTAACTTGTCTTAGGACTTATGCAGATGCATGGGTTTGATTACATGTGCACCCCCTTACATTGGTATAAATAGATAAAGCCAATATTGAGTTTCTCAATTGTAGGAAGACTCTTCGGTGTGCTTTTCGTGCAGAGAGAATGAGCTACGATAGCTCCAACGCCGGTTCTGGTTAGTCATTTTTGTCTGCTGGTGTCTATTTCATTTGTATATGGAGTGAAGTAGCTTGTAACAACTAGTTATCTTGGCTCTTGCCGATATTCTGATTATATTAGGCCTACTGGTTTTATGTTGTGACAATTTTCTGCTGCAATATGTCAGGTAGTAGAACTGGTAGCAGGGCGTTTGAGTTTGGAAGGACCCATGTAGTGAGGCCTAAAGGGAGACACCAAGCAACTGTAGTTTGGCTACATGGCCTTGGTGATAAGGGCTCAAGGTGCTAAGGCTATTAGTTTGCAGACTATCATATGTTCTTTTGTGATTTGAAAACATTCTTCTTTGCATTTTGTTACAATTTCTCGTCGCTTTAGGTGAAACTTAGTCCATGTAAACTGATCCATCAGTGGAGCTTAAGTTCTTATGCATGATCAAATTATAGCTTATCATGGATTGCGGACGTGCATGGATCAATAGTTATGATGTTAAGAATGCGGAGTTTTATAATTGTCATCTATATGAGCCTGATATTCCTTCTTTATATGAAACACTTGGCGTGAGTGTGATTCCTTTTCCATTTAAATGAGCATATTCTTGTAAGAGAATGGTGGACTTGTTTGTTGCACAAAAGAAAAAGGAGGGGAAGCTGGACAATGTCAATGTCTTTGTCCTGATCAAGAAAATTCTGTTATTTAACTAATTCCTTGAACTCTGTTGCAATTAGAATCCAATTGAATCCTGAGTACAATGTGATTAGTTGTCTTTTTCTTCCTTTTCGTTTCATTCTAAGTCCCGATGGAGAAGTCTTGAATCAAGTATTTGAATATTCCAATGCCAAGAATAGGGTACCACTTTTTCACTAGCTTAGTTGCCCTTTAAGCTGATAATCAAGTTGAAATATACTAATTAATAATTGACATAGTACTAATTCAGGACTAATTAATCTCAAATATTCGTTTTAACGAAGGATGATTGGACCATTTTGAGCTAGGACATTTGAAAGCATCAGAATTCTACAATTATTGATTAGTTTTATGCTTATGTTGATTATATGTGCTCCCCAAATTATATTTTATATGATTTTAAGAAGTGTTTCCTAAATTGTATTGTGTTGATTTTCAAGCTTGAAGTGTGCCACCAACCTTCGTAGCTATTGGACTCAAAATATTATGTTATTCCAGCTCGGATTTTGCTCATTTGACGAGTTTGGTTAGTGTGTACTGAGTAGTGACTAAGTTGGATTTTCCCACTTTGTGCTTTGTTTTGCAGTTGGTCCCAGCTCTTGGAAAGCCTTCCTCTTCCTAATGTAAGGATAGTAACTTTAAGTTTCGTTGTACCATTATGCAACATTCATCACCAGCAGCCTTAAACCTTCTATTATTACAGAATATGCTGCCAGGTTTGGTTAATAGAATTTATTATCTGTATTTGTTGAACTTCTTATACAGATTAAGTGGATTTGCCCTACTGCTCCTTCTCGACCTGTAGCTCTATTTGGCGGATTCCCTTGCACTGCTTGTAAGATTGATTGTTTTAATTTCCGTATTTATCTTTTTTTCTGAAAACCACCATCAAGTTCAGGTTGGCTTTGAGCTTTATCACATGGACATTGATTGCCTAAAATATATGTAACGCATAGTCTAAAGTGTTCGAGTGATTTATTACAGGGTTTGACATGGGAGAAATTTCAGAAGATGCTCCTGATGATATGGAGGGGTTAGATGCCTCAGCAGCACATGTCGCAAATCTTTTGTCAACAGAGCCTGCTGATAGTAAGTTCTCTTGAAAGCTCTAACTCTAGTATTTAGTTATAGTTGTTAGAGACATGTACAGTTAAAGGATTTAACATAAGATATTTGGGCCGCTGATAAATCTTGGTAGACTTAAAAGAACAAAATGTAAAGAGTTTGGGGAATTGGGAAAATGGTCAAATTTCTCTGCAAATTCCATCCTCCACTGTTCTATAGTGAACTTGTTTGCCTTCTTGTTCATACATATCTCATGAGTCATGAGTTACCTGAGAAAAAGTATATATGATCAGTTCTCCTATTATCTCCTGCATTTTCTTCATCCGATTTATTGAAATTTGTTTGTGTCATGGAACAAGTTCATTGCATAATTGATTTTTACCAAATGAATTGCATACTCTCACTTGATCTTCACCTTTGCTATTGAAATGTCTCTAACCTTATTTTTCCAAGAAGGTTCTCGTGATAAGCAAATTTATGCAATCGATGATATGGTAACTTTCAACAAAGAACTATTAGCAGAGGAAGTTGGTTGTTTAGCTATTACAACAAAAATCTGTGGGGGGAATAACTAATGAAGCTTTGTTAAGTTGGGAGTCGGATATTCTTATAAAATGATTGACTGTGTAAAATGATGTGTTCTTGAGGTATTTTTTTTTTCAGATTGGAATTACGAATTCTTTTGTATGACTCGTTAATTTTTACTATCATGAACAGTAAAACTTGGTGTTGGTGGCTTCAGTATGGGTGCTGCAACTGCCCTCTACTCAGCCACGTGCCGTGTTTTAGGGCAATATGGGAATGGAAACCCGTACCCAGTTAACCTAAGTGCAGTCGTTGGTTTAAGTGGCTGGCTTCCGTGTTCAAGGTTTGGCTTCTTTCATATGCGCACTGACTTAAAATTGCTCATGTACAACACATCAGCACAACCAACACGTTCTGTTATAAGCAGTCAGTTCATCTGTCTTTCTCTTTGAGTGGCAGAACTTTGAGGAACCGGATGGAAAGGTCACACGAGGCTGCAAGGCATGCAGCATTCTTGCCCATTTTGCTATGTCATGGCTTAGGTAAACATATTCTTCTCATGTTTGGTAGTATAGCTTCAGTTATTTGGTAGAATCTCTTCCCCTACCTCCCCTTCCATAAATAATATTGAAGAATTTGCAAGTTTCCAGTTGCCTGCTCGTCTTAATTGGTTATAATTGCAACTTCCAAGGATGCCTTAATTCTTCATTGCAGGTGATGATGTGGTCGCATATGAACATGGGGAGAAATCTGCGCAGACCTTGAATTCAGCAGGATTTAGAAATCTCATGTTTAGAAAATACAACGGGTATGTCATTCGTCCTTAAGGACTTGTCTTGTTCTTTTCAGTATCAATTTCTTGAATGCTAACCTAGTTTGGCAGTGCAGGTTGGGTCACTACACAATCCCTGAAGAGACCGGTGACGTTTGTACTTGGCTAACTGCAAGTCTGGGGCTTGAGGGATCCCGATCTTACTAGCGGAAGATATCTGGGAATGGTGAGTTAGCGCGGGGAATACAAACGAGAAGATTATAAAAAATAAAAAATAAAAAATAAAAAGTAGAGGATTAGAAGGGGCATACTGCATTGGATGGTGGTATGGGCATGTATATATACATGGTAGTGGCATTTCTTATAGCTACTAGTGCTTGCAATAACTTTCTAACCGAGGCTCACTCTTGTTCTCGAGTACTGGTTGCTACGAGCTTTGTATCTGTGTTCTTTGTTTAGGGTTGGGGATGGGAGCTGGATGGAATCTCTTCGTCCCCGTCCACAAAATTTTGTTGTTTTGATAATAAAAGTGATTCTGAATATATCAGTATTTTGGAAATTTTATTAATGCATGTAAAACGGTAGAGAATTATGCTTCTTAATGTATATTTTTGTGTTTATACTTTATACTTCATAGTCTGATTTAGCCGTTGGATTTTCACTATGATTTAAAGCCCAGATTAGCCCAAATTTCACTCCCAGCCCACAAGCCCACAAACGAAATCTCTTTTTTTTTTTTGTGTTTCTTTTTATGCAAGCAATTCAAAGGGAGCCAGAATGAAACATAAGACCTCAGGTTCATCAATAAATGTCTTAACCACTTGAGTTTCAAAATCCTTGCTAATTCGCTTAAGGTTACAAAGTGGTCTCACCAATCTGTGCATAATTAAATTTAATAAAAAAGAAAATTACAAATCTTTTTAGCATCATATTTAATGAATAAATCGTTATCCCATACGATTGAATTTAACTTATTTTTTGAAATTACAAAAAATAGAAAAGGATAACAAAATTTATCAAGAACTGGGGCAGTCAGTAGTCATTGCCTCTAACAATGGAGGAATAAAATTTTAACAACAATTAAATGATAACTAAGATCATGAGAAACAAGATGACAATGTTGCGTTTCCAATGTTCTGCAATAACCTTTGCGAAATGCAGCCACTTTGGTACACTTACATACCAAATCGAATGACTGCTCATCACAAAAATAGGGGGAAATTTTTTTGTAAGATATCTGAAGACGTTTCCACACTCGAACCGAACAACTGAACCCACATAACAATGTCTGCAAATGTCTTCTGCTTCCAATTGCAAAAAGTAAATACCAGAGACACCCCCGGAGTGAAAACTGAAACAAGAAACATGTAAAGGTAAGCATTTTGATGACAACTTCAGAACTATAATATGAGTAGCAAGCGGTCGAATGGCGAGGTACTCACTGTGGACTCCATCAGTGTCACGGCCATTCATTTCTTTCTGCCCTTATCGTGAAGATTACTAGTGTTCTGAATGATACTACTACCTTTGGAATTGCTACAAGGGGTAAGGGGTGGGAAAGAAGGGACAGCCTTCAATATGAACTTGCGGCCACTTCTCAAGCTCCCTGAAGAGCTTGCACCAATCTCATGATTGTGGTTGTGAGGAGGAGAAACCCGTTTCTTATTGGGGGAACTAACTTTCACAGACCTAATAGGATTAGAACTGTCCTTCAGTATCTCAGGCGTTTCTTCTTGCATAATGTCATAAAGCCCATTGTCAAAGTCAAGACCTTGAGAAGATTTCATCCCACCTAACCGAGCCATTGGGGTGACTGGTGAACCACGCCAATGAAGAGTACTAGATGACAGACCTTGACTTCCAGGACACAGCTGAGCTTGTGAAGCATTTTTCCAATCACTTCTCGATGATGTGGAAGAAGCAGAGGCCTTTGAGTAAAGATCTGATAATGGAGTAATATAGCATGTAGTGGGGGCAGCATCGTATCTTGTTGAAAAAGTGTCCGCTACTCCAATGTTGTCATAGTCCTCTCGCCAGTGGTAATAACCCATATCCGATAATTCTTTACTTGTCTCCAGATGAATGTCACCAGTCTCCGAATTTCTCAGAGGGGATCTTGTTGATTTTTCATAAGATGATATGATGGTAAGATCAGATTCAGGTGATCGAAGGTAACTTGTAGGAAGGCACAGGGATTTTGGTATATTACTTGCACGACTAGACAAACAAGAAAATAAACAATCAAAATTAATTAGAATCACATTATGATTTAGCATTTCAGGATAATTGGGACTTCAAAATCAATTATTCTTACTCTGAGCAGTGAAATGATGGTGTCAATGGAGTGTGGTTGTGTGAATCATACAAATCAGTAGACAAAATATCTTTGTTTGTTGCCACCATTTCCAGCTTCTCATCAAATGTTTCCTTACCGGCTTTGTCACTAATCGTGTCTTTAATCACACCATGCTCTATTGGAACATAATCTATAGAAAACAAGATTGAAGTGCAGTATTAAGACAAACAGAGGCTAACTGATCAACTTTTCTGGCAAACAAATAATCGTGTGTAGTTCCAGATATCTTTCAGCAAAGCAACAATTCTTCTAGTTTACTTTCACAAGCCCATTCTTTTAGGCATTATGCTTTAGATAAAAGTAACTTCTAATGAATACAATAAAATTATGTAATATTCTATGATCTATTTGTCAGGTAATTTCTTAATTCTGTTTCTAGATTGTCTATCAAGACCATTGATATGTGAAATCATGTTTCAACAAGTAGACAACACAACATACTAGACTATATGGCATGAATACACTATTCTATAAATATGACGGGGACATTCTTTGTTATCCATAGTAAAACAAGCACACTACAAATGTTATCACATGGAATTGGGAAACACCGTTTCTTGGTCTAGAGGCTTACCTCCCTTTCTGCCATAAACATTTTTACATCCATCACACCGGCATCCACTGGAGCATCCAACATTGGCCTTCGAGATGAAGCGATTCACAAATATAAGATGAACTGAAAAGAAAAGATAACAAACACTGTGGCATGGAAATATATATAAGTATTCAAGACCTGATAGCATTCACAATATTTTTTCAGACACATTGACTTTTTGCAATTGCATCCCCTTTTGTGTCTTGCTGAGGCTGGTGTAAATTGAATTTCTTCTTCCTGTCACAAGCAAATACAATCGTTCAGTTTACAAGATTAAGGTATATACCATCAGTAACTGAAAAGGGTTTAGTACCACAATTTTGTTGGAAACTCACTAGCTGTACAATCTTGGGAGCAAATGCAAGTGGATTACGGGCTTCAATTTGTTGTCTCGTCTCAAGAACCGTATCTTCATAATCGGGTATATTAAAGCATCCTTGGCAAGCACAAGTTTCGGCACAATAGACTCCAGCAGCAAAACAATCGCAATAACTGCAAAGAAATGTATTAAAATGTGACAAACAAATATGCACTTATAATATTTAACAAAAAGTAGATCAACTTACAGTTTCAAGCACTTGGACTTCTTACAGTTGCACCGCTTGCACCCACTATCTTTAGAGCTTGGTGTTTTTTTCCTGGAGGGTCATACACAAACATGTATTTGAACTGCAGACAGATATGATGAATGAATCTTACCACACTACATAAAAGACCATGCCTCTGACCTCTTCTTTTGTGAGCTAGATTGGTTCAACTCCATATAACTATCAACATTCTGAGAATCTAATTTGCTCTTCTCGGATGGAGATCCATGACGCTCAAATTCCACAGTATGGGGAGACTGGGTGATGGAGAAGCTTGAGGCAATTGAATTCTCAGTTTCATCCCTCACATTCTCAGGAAAATGGTGATTCACAACAGATGATGATTTCATAACTTGCACACCAATGTAGTGATCTGCTAATTTTATGGTTGTTGCACCACGAGCAACTGGTGCAGCATTGACTATGCTATTTAGATGCAAGCCAATACCTGATGGTTTGGGAACAGTTAAAGGAGAGCTTCCACCATACCGAGGTGGTAATGAGGTGCCCATCTGTCTCTTGGAAGTTGCTGCATAAGGAACTTGCACAATCTCCAATTCTGCAGTGCTGGAAGGTGGTTCTGAATTGTTAACTTTCTCTACAGAAGAACTGTCTCCTTTTCCAGTGGCACAAGGAGGAGCCTCTTCAAACTGAAGGCAACGTCTATGCATGCCACCTTGGTCATTTTTGGCCTACAATAATCTTGCAGTTATTATACAAGGAAAATTAAATATATCCTAGCAGCATACAGTAACCAAAAACTCAGATGAAATGGCATACCTTATTAGGAGCATGCAATATCATGTTCCCAATCATTCCCTTTGAGGTTCCACCGACCTTCTCTGTACAATCCTCATACACCTGACCAATCTGCAAACGTCCAGGAGGAGATGGAGGGTTATGATCACAATCATCCTGGTGTCTATCTCCGATACCCTGTAACTTAAAAGTCGGATCAATTGTAAGAACATGTGGAACAATCACATCCTTTGTAATCAAATGTCCTAGTCCTTTTCTTTATAATGTAAAGCCAAGAATCTGAAGTTACCTGATTATGAAAACCTTGGTGATACTCCCCATTGAAAGCATTATCGACGGATAAGCCGGATCCAACCTTTGGGCACTCAGAAGATGGCAACTCACCATCACTATTCTCTTTATTTTTCACAGGTTTTGCATCAAATTGCTTTCCGTCAAGGTCCTCTTTAGCCTTCTCTGGTGGTGCCTCAGATTCTGATGCATTGATAGATTCTTTCAAACATGGATTGACTGATTGACAAGAATTCGTACAGTCCATCTCCATGGGATCAGCTAAGTATTCATCGACACCCTCTGAGGAACTGTTGGTCTCACAGTCCGGAGTATCAGTAATCAATCCCATCTGCAGTTGGGTGATATGTTTCTTGGAATCAACTGGACCATCAACAAACTTCCTGGCTTCATCATGTGATTTCGTTTTTTCTACACTGGATAATCGTGGGTATTGAAGCCTGGTAAAAATAATGAAACTGTCAAAGTGAGCAAATACGGAAACAACAAAGAGACTGCCCAAGAAAAAAAACAATAGGAACTAGAATTCAATGTATACCGGACCTTTTCAGGAAACTTGTTTCCCGGAGTGTATTTATGCGTGGTGACGTGAACACAAGAGGAGGAGAGCTAAGTCCCGGGAACCCTTGCACTGCATGTGAAGCCTTCACAGGCTGTATTGGCGATAAATTGCTTATGTAACTGAAAACTGGTGACTCCTGAATCAGAGGAAACATATATGAATAAAAGATTCAACTTTCCCACCAAAATTGCCAATGCTCAATTTAGAAACAGAAATGACAAACTACTAATGCCTCGACTCAGCGTTTGATCATCGAATACTCGCAGAAAACCGATTGCATTGCACACTAAGAAAGACCCCAAAATCACAAATTCAACTTCTCCAACAAAACACCACTAAACCCTCAAACCACTAAACCCTCAAATTCCAAATTTCCAAAACCCTAACTTTGACTACCCCTACAAAGCACCAACCCCACCAACCTCAACCCACAAAAATTAAACCAAAACCCACATCCACAAATCACCCATTTCACAATAATAGACAATAATTTTACTCAAAAATCACAACAAAAAGGAGGTATAAATAAAGGGTAAAGATCTACCTACGGATTACAAAATTAGCACAAATAAGGAAGTAAAAACTCCCTAATCCAAAAACAGAAAGATTGAAATTTGGCAGTGAAAATCGAGTAAAAATAAATTTACTTGAACTGGAGGAGAATCTGAGGAAGGTGAAGTGTTGGCTTTGATTTTGGGAATTTCAGGAGAATCCATGGCGTGAACTCGGAAGCTTAATCGAAACCCTAACCCTACAATTCTCCGCCTGCATTTTTTCCACTTTACTAACCTCTGGTGAGAAAATGTGAAACTCTGAGAGAAAATGTGAGTTTTTACATTTTTCTTTTAATTTATTTTCTCGCTTAAAAAGAAAAAGAAAAAGAAAAGAGAGAGGGATTTTAAAAACCAAGCGGGAATTGTAATTTAATGTTGATTTGGGCTGGTCTTAATGGGCTTCGTTTTAAATAATGGGCCGGATCCAAGCAGTAACTTTGATATTTTTGAAAATCTGGTGGATATGCGCCTACAACTTAGGGCTTGGACATTATCATCATCAAATTGAGTATCTTTCTATTAACAACGTTCCCTATATTTGCGTTGAGATGATTAACTATGGGGAAGCTCAACTTTGACCAGAATTTTGTTGATAAAATCTGGCCAGGATTTTCGATAAATGTAAGGAGACTTTTTTGAAAGTGGGACTTTGCATCATGTGTCAGTTCATATTTTTTACACAATATTTTGTAATATTAGTACGAAAACTAATATTAAACTGTGAAACGGCAGCATCCAGAAAGAGTCCCACTTTGAAAATATCGTTAACATTTCTGAAATAAAGTTTGATATTGTCAAAGTCAATACACCCACCCCTGTGGTCATTGTCCATTCTTTATACCAAAGAAAAAAAAGTAAAAAAAATTTCAGGTCGGAAAATAGAATATAGTAACGTTCTTCTGTGAGAATTGCATATTTGGTTTTTTAATAGAAGGGAATATTTTTGTTCAGTGATAGTGATGTTCATCATCCTATTTATCACTAAATGAGTTTAAATTTCGAGATCTAGTGGATAAACACAAATCTCAAAACTTAAACTATGTAACGGTGATAAATAGAGTGGTAAGCATTACTACCACTTGAAGGTGCCTAGCAAAAATGCACCCTTAATAAATGGCGTTTTCCTGCAATGGTGGAAAGCAACTATGCTTATGCACTCTATGCACTATGGTACGAGTTAGATACCTACCTATTGTCTTCCTCTAACAACTAACTATTTAACCTACTAATATTACAACTTCACTCAAAAGTATATGCATTAGTACTAGAGCTATACTCTGAGTTTTAATTTTATTATTTAGTTGTACAGGGATTGAAAGATAAGAATTTTCTTGAATTGGTGAAAGTTAAGAATTATTCAATGTCTAAAGTTTAAGATGACTTTGAAAACATGTAGTTGTCAGTTTGTCACTATGTGAAGCGAATTGTGTTCGATTCTTTGCATGCAATTCTGTTGGATTCTATGTACTCTTTAATATATTTTTATGTCAAAAAAAAAAAAAACTCTAATTTTTTGGGTCAACTGGTTTGTACAAAACTGTAAGCCGGTTCTGTGTGTAATTTATTGACCAATATACATATATGTATATATGTGTGTATGTGTGTATGTATATATATGTATGTATGTATGTATGTATGTATGTATGTATGTATTTCTAGCTCAATCTGGCTCAGAATATAGACAACCCCAAACAGTTGACTATTGAAAATTATGAGGCTTCAGCTGGCTAAGCGTCTAGCTGGGTTTTCTTTGCTATATAGATCATAGCTGGATCTTCATCTAGATCTCTCTACTCTCTGGTTTCAAATAATCCATGATCAGATCTGAACCTTAATCTCTGTAAATTAATGGCCATGTTTCTTCCTCTTACAATTTTCTTGATCTCTTTCTCTTCCTTCTCTTCATCTCCATCTCATGCAAAAGACACACTCACACCTGCAGACATGCTGACAGACAACCAAACCCTAGTCTCAGCCGGTGGAATTTTCGAGCTTGGCTTATTCCCCGAAACCATTTCAGGATATCACTACCTGGGAATTTGGTTCAAAGCTGATGCTACCAAGGTTGTCTGGGTTGGTAACCGCGACGTCGCTATATTGGATTCCTCCGGTGTGCTACAAATCCGGTCTGGGAATCTGCTTCTCTCTGACCGTCGACTAGTGCAAGTCATAGTCAACGCAGTAAATGTTGCCTCCTCCCCCAACACAACTGCAACGCTTCTGGACACTGGAAATTTTGTGCTTAAAGAAGCAGATACAGGCACGGTCTGAGATTTTGATAGTATATCATTTCTATTTCTCCAATATTCCCCTTTTTAACATGTAGCCCTTTTGGATACAACATTTGTTTTCATACCCCCCAGTCAACATATCTCTTTCTTTTTATTGATCAACAGTTATTAACTTGAGTACTTTTATATGCCAAAAGTCCATATATAATATTTTCAGACATTTTTGTGTTTTCAGACTCTCAGAGATTTTTGCTCACATCGATATCTAATACGTCGGATTTCTATCTATAGGTACTGTTATATGGCAAAGTTTTGATGTACCAAGTGATACATATCTTCCTGGGATGGAACTAGGGTTGTTTGAACTAAACACAACCCAGCCAAGCTATAACATCCTTGTTTCTTGGGCAAGCCCCCAAAACCCAGCTCGCGGTCTCTTCACTTTAACCATGGACCGGATCAACTTCACAAAGCTTACTGTTTGGAGAGGAGATGGACGCCAGATGGATATCGCGTTCTGGGATGGACAACACCTAAGGTTTATTTTTGACAACTCAACTGAAAATAATGACTACACTTTTAGGTACCAAACCATTGATGAAGAAGCTGCCTACTACACTTTTAGCAACAGTAAGAAGTACGACCTCATATGGTTTGTCATGTCTTCAACTGGAAATTTGGACCAGTTTTTTTTGGCGAACGGGAATATTTGGTCAGTGAGTCATGGTTTGTGTGAGGACTCAAGCGGGGGTAATACTGGAAAATGCTTGGCGACTTTACCATCTATGTGTGACCACGGCGATGATTTTTCTGTGATGAATGGTTCGTTGCCATCTACGTTTAATAATGGATCCATTTATATGGGTACTAGTGATTGTGAAACTTTGTGCAAGAGCAATTGTTCTTGCACTGCATTTGTTGCGGTTCAGGATGGTCAACCAGTTTGTCAACTTTATTATCAGAGTAAGAAGGATCTTTTGAAGATTGTTGATGAGAAGGGCTCTGGGATTGTTTACATTCGTGGTGGTAGTGCTTCTTCAAGTGGTAAGTAGAACTGTTAATGTATTAAATTTAACTGACCAAACCAAAAATCCCTTCTGTTTTGATTCGAGAGAGAGGTTGAGGTTTTGACTCATTCCTTGTTTCGAAAAAGGAAGCGATTTTCACACAAATATTTTCTTCCTCAACATAGCCGTATTTACTTTTGGTCTTTTGAATTGAATAAATAAATAAAAATTTAGGAATAGTACCAAAATAAGGGTGTGGAAGATACAATCAAAAGTTTGGTTTTTTTTATTTTATGATCTGTCATGTTATATTATTAGATCATCATGGATAATTATTCACATTAGTATAATAATAACAAGACAACTACTTTATGTACAACAGAACATTCCTATACGTAGTATATGCTAGTTTGCAATAATTAATAAGGTGACATCAACAAATATATATTAGTATATGCTTGGATCATGGTGACAACCAAATAGCGAATTTATATTCTTATCTTGGTGCATTGTTTAATCAACATGTAGTTTTATTCAGAAACGTTTTAAGTACTTTGGAATTCTTGAGTTTTCTTGTTCGACTTTATGTAATTAACCAATGTATTTTAATGAAAAAATATGCGAGACGACTATATATATAGATCATAATCACAATATATAACTTATATATATTAATCTGAAAATCTATTCTTGTTCGATAGCGTATAGCTGCAGTTAAAGGTTGTAACTTGCATATAATATACACCTTCAAACAAAAATTTGATTATAATAATATACACATGACACGATTCCAGTATTATAACAGATTTGAGGCAAATTATATCCTACAAAATAGAAAGGTCTATTGGAGAGATCTCAAACTCGGTCAAGAAGACATTGTAATTTACAAAAGGTTTAGGAGACTAGTTGGCTAAGACAGTATGTCGACCCGCTTGCACTCAAGTTCAAATCTTCCTCTTAGTAGATGGGATTTACGCAAATTTTTTCATTCCTTCAATTTTGTAACTTTTGTTAGTGTTATTTAACACTTACTAGCAAAATGTTGGCATTGTTTTTCACTTTTCAGATGGTAAAAAATTGAAACTCTGGCTGGCTATTTCAGTTCCTTTGGCTTTCCTCTTGATTCTTATGCCAATCTCGTTATGCTGCTATCTGCATTATGGAAAGAGACATCAAGGTTTGATCAGTTCATGTGATTGTAATTAGCTAGGTTGCATTGCTCACTGTCCGTAATGATTGACACTATTTTCCTACTTAATGTAAGCAGGAAATGAAGCAAGCAGACAAGAAGAGATTATCAATTCGGATCAAGTGAGATTAGTCCAATTAATTGGTTCCACCAACGTGTCACCAATTCAATATAACGAAGCTAGAATTGTGAATATGATGGAATTAGGCAGGCAAAAGGATCAAGAACTGCCCTTGTTTAGTTTTTCTACCATACAAACTGCGACCAATGACTTTGCCAAGGCTAATAAACTGGGTGAAGGTGGATTTGGCCCTGTTTATAAGGCAAGCCGTCAGTTAATTCACAGCTTTACATAGCTAATCACAATTGTATTCGTCTTTGTCAAGATTAATTTTTTGAAATCTTCAACGTGCTTGGTTTTTTATAGAATGAAAATTATCAATTGCAGGGTTTGCTAATGGATGGGAGGGAAATTGCAGTGAAAAGGTTGTCCGAAATTTCGAGGCAAGGGTTGGAGGAGTTCAAAAACGAGGTGTTAGTTATTTGTAAACTTCAGCACAGGAATTTGGTTAGGCTTTTGGGATGCTGCATTGAAGGAGAAGAAAGTATACTAATTTATGAGTATATGCCCAACAAAAGCCTGGATTCATTCATTTTTGGTTTGTGCAGTTTGATCTTTTAGCTATTTACATGTACTATATATGTTTAATGTTGATGTTATAATTTCTTCCCTATTTTCTCATTGATTTTGTTCGATTGAGTGCAGATTCAACCAAACGGAAGCTTTTGGATTGGAGAAAGCGCATGAACATTATTGAAGGAATTGCTCAAGGCATCCTGTATCTTCACAAATACTCAAGATTAAGGATCATTCACCGTGATTTAAAGACAAGCAATATTCTCTTGGATAGTGACATGAACCCTAAAATATCAGATTTTGGCATGGCAAGAATTTTTGCTGACAGTGACACTAAAGGAAAAACAAGCCGGGTTGTTGGTACACTGTAAGTTAAAGGCTTTGCAGCCTGTTATTTCCGAGAATTAACATAATAATGCTCATACACCGATATTGGTCTTTGATATATATGGTCTCTATACCTTTTTCTTTAATTAATTCAGTTCCTAATGCATTTAACCTCTGATTTTAGTGGTTATATGTCTCCCGAGTATGCCATGGGTGGCCTTTTTTCTGAAAAATCAGATGTGTTTAGCTTTGGAGTGATCTTATTAGAGATCATAAGTGGCAAGAAGAACATTGCTTTCTTTGAGGCTGATGATCCACTAAACTTACTAGGCAATGTAAGCAAATTCTATAACCGTGCAAATGTGTGTACTATTTTATTTTTTTTTTAAATTATGATTTTTGAAAATTGGGGTGTTTAATTTTAGGCCTGGAGTTTGTGGAAAGAAGGCAAGAGCAATGAATTGATGGATTCGACATTGTCTGGTTCTTGTTCGAGTAATGAAGTTACCAGATGCATTCAGGTGGGTCTTTTGTGTGTGCAAGAAAGAGCTATGGATCGACCAAACATGTCGGATGTTGTTTCGATGCTAAGCAATGAAACATTTGCTCTGCCTCTTCCTAAAGAACCTGCATCTTGGAGTCAGCTAAGTTCCACTGATGCAGATTCTTCTTCAAGTAGGCAAAGACATGAATCTACAATAGATGTGACGACTTCAACAATACATGCTAGGTAGCAAAGGCTGCTGTTTGTTGTAGAGTTTAGTTCACTTGTATCGATGTTGTAATATATCATATACAATTATGTTTATCTAACATCCCGCCATGTTATACAAATCCAATTGAGTGGAGACTGCATCTTTGCAGGCCAAAAATAAATTTATTTGATTGCTTTTTGTGAAGATTTTAGATAAACCGCACGGCACAACGACTCTCTACTACAATATCGGTATTATCTTATTGTACAACTTGTACAGCATACATCATTGCATGTGTGAGGGTCTAATCATAGTGCCATTAGCAGTGGAACATTCGCTAGATTGACATGTACATCTTATCACAACATAGTAACGCATGTGTGAAATTTTATCACGAAAGATTTCTATGTCATTTTTAAGTAGAATCATTTAATATTATCTAAAAAAAATTGAGTAAATTACATAAAACTACCTCAACTATTGGATCATTAACAGTTTCATACCTCGTCTTTAAAAAGTTTCAATGTCATACCTTATTTTCGAATTTGTTGCAATGTCATACCTTCCGTCAGTTGTCTGTCAATTCCTTTATTAAACGTTGACGCGGCTTGAGGTGGAGCCCACTTTTTAATAAAAAATTAATAAAATAATTAAAATAATAATTTACCCTAAAAATTAAAAAAAAAACCAAACACCATCTTCCTCAACCCCTTCCCCTTCCCTGCAACCCCCGACATCTTCCTCACCCAGGCCAACATTCCGCCCCCCCTCCCCAATCCCACATCCTTATTCTCTGCCGCCCACTCTTCTCCCACGACCCCTTTTTTTTCTTTTTTTAAGGTGAATTTAAAAAAAAATCAAATTAAATTTTTTAATAAAAAATGGGTTCCTCCTCAAGCCACATCAACATTTAACAAAGGAATTAGCAGACAATTGATAGAAGATATGAAATTGCAACAAATTTGAAGATAAGATTTGACATTGAAACTTTTTAAAGACAAGGTATAAAACTGTTAATGACCCAATAGTTGAGGTAGTTTTATATAATTTACCCTAATTTGTTGGTTATTTGTTAGAATTTTGATACTTTGAAGTATATTTCTAATGTAGGATATTTGATTTCCTCTTAAGCGAAAAGTGATAAAACGAAAGAATTTTGGAGTAATTTCAATTGGAGGATATTTGTGAGTCTTTCAAGATGTTTATATCAAAATTTCAAATTCTTTTACGAAGCCGTTTAACCGTGGCGAAGAAAAAAAAGACCCAACGCACAATTTTCCCAGATTGATGTTTTTGAATGTTTTTGGTATTTTGGAGGTCAAGATGACATGTTTTGAGGAAAGTTTCTTTGAGGATTGTTGGGGACGTCTTCATCTTTCAAAACAAACCTCTTGGGACCAAATAGGAGTTGATTTGGTCAATCAAAAATCTGATTTTCTCTACAGTCCAAATTTCAGTTTAAATAGGAAATCATTTATTCGCTATTTTATCATTTTATTTTGTTTTCTAGTTTTTAGAAGACTTTTTTTAGGTAGGATTTTGTTTTATAGTAGTATAAATAAAGTTGTTCAGTACGCATCAATTTCGAGAACTTGGTTAGGTTTTGACTATTTGTATTTTTCTTTCAATATGTTTTCTATCCTTTTTCTATTTTCAATAAAATTCCTTCTGTTTTATGGTTGTTCATAACTAATTTCTCTTTGCTAGGTCGAGGTCACGAGCCTATGTGGTCTTTATTCAATTGCTCATGATTTTATGCATTCATACTTTGAATTATTAATCTCTGTGTTTAAACTGTTTCTATATCTTAATGCTTAGATATCATTAAGATGTTTAGATAAGTATTGAATGCAATTCGGTCAGAATATCACAGGAGGATTGAGTATTGCTCCTTGTGATTTATAATTGTAATTTCACTAAGGCAAATATCATGCTCTTAGGGGTTGCATGGTTTTTCAAAAAGTTTTCACAAAACTTAATGAATCTTGCATGTTCGTATTTGATCTGAATATCACAGACGGGTTGCATGTTAAACATACATTCTTGCTTGAATATCACAAGGAGAATATGCATTATCTTAATTGTATATTAATTTTTTTTAGATTAACTTTTTTTAAAAGGTCTAGAGGAAACATGTTTATAGTTATTGATTACTTTTTTTAGATTAATTTTCTTGTTTTTCATTATCTTAATTGCTCTGTGAGCTGCTTTGAATTGTTCGGTGAACTCTACTTCTGATTTCTCTTAAGGTTTGTGGGGTTTGTAGGGATCATTTTCTGATTTCATCCCCTGCCAATGCCTCCCTTTCGCTCTCTCCTTTTTTTTACAGGTGAATACCAATAATTAAATGGCAATTTTCTTCAATTTTGATGAAATCTTATTTGAGAATTGCATCAAATTCAAGTAATGGTCAATCCCGCGTATGCATCAAATGTTATTTCTAACGTGTAAAAAAAAAGAAGCAAGCAGGCCAACTGGCTGTGATCTTATTTTTTTTCCCTGCCATGACCAAAAATTGTGCATCCATAATTGACAGACAAAACCCTAAAAACAAAGACTACTTGGTATATTGTCAACAAAAACTCTAAGAATGTGGATTTTGCGAAATTTTGACAGAATTTACTGGTTTTTTTAGTGACTGCCTTTAGAAAATTTATGCACTCACCAACAAATTAAGTATTTTGCAATCATAAGATTGCAAAAGCCACTTTGGGGTTTGCTGATATTTCTTCAAGTGATGTGTCTTTTCATAGGAAAATAGTTTGATTTCAGATTTCGTTTCCATCAAATTGTTAGTGGTAATAATAAAGAAATTAGAAAGCTTGATTAGTTTTTTCTTGGTTGTGTTACAATATCATTTGTTCTTGTTTTAACATATATGTATATATACAAATCACTAGTTGGTATCGATGGCAAAGAAGGGAGCATCTTTGTCAAATCCTTCAACTACATGGAATGCCCACAATATATCCATATTTTGTGATGAATGCAACTGAAATATTAGGAATGTTCTTGCATATGTTGGGACATGGTGTGAAAAATAGATTAGCGCAAAAGAGATTTTAACATTCTGGTGAGACTGTTAGTAGTTAGAAGAAAAAAACTCATCTATCACAGTGAATACCCGTGATAAATTACAATCCATCATGGACACTGTGATCGTTAGTATTCTGGATGTGATAAAAAGTCTCAGTTTCTACCACGGTCTATGCTCATTGTCAAATACAATATAACCACGGATTGTACCCGTGGTAGATTGAGATCTAACACCACGTGCTATGGTCATTGTCGATTACTAATTGACTACAGCTAATGCCCATTATAAATTATTTTCCAAAATTAAAAAAAAAACTAT
>JAOTRO020000005.1:10495526-10505966 GCA_028566515.2 Pyracantha coccinea | reverse complement strand
CGCAAGCTTTTCCTGCAAAATGTGAAGAAAATTTCAAAATTCTCCGACCAATTCTCAAATTTCCAACTTTGAATTCATATGTAGGAGCTGAAAATTAACGATTTTTTCACATGATAATCCTCCATTTCTCTCTCGTACTGCTCCAATCTCCCGAGCAACTCCTCCAATTGAAACGCCACCGTCTCTTGCTTCGGATCATGCTGCAGCTTCCCTTCCTCGACGAGGCTCTTGTACTGCGTTAGTGGCCCTGAAAGCACAAGGATTCCAATTGAATTTCTAGAGAGAGAAATTCGAATTGAAATTCTAGAGAGAGAGAGAGAGAGAGGGGGGACCTGGAGGCTTAATAGAGGAAGGTTGGGCTCGACCACAGTGAAAACGCACCGCATTGAAGCACCGGAGCTTGGAGGTTGTTTGGCCTCGAACAAACCCTAGAAACAAACGCCCTGAGATCGACGACGCGTTTCTCATTCTTCCACCCAGCTACTTGGATTGGAATTATCAAACTCTGGAGTGGCCTTATTGATTTCTCACCAACAGTAAACGAAACATCAGAAACCAGAAAAGCGTACCAGTAAGTCGAGAGGTAGACGACGACGTGACGTGGCCACAAATTCCACCAGCCACGTGGAAAAGCGGAAAGTGCGGGAGGATCCCGAACGACTTGTCGTTTTGTTAGGTCCTGCTTTTGCTTTTATGTTTCTCATTTACCGTTAACCGTTGGGAGCTTTTGAAATGCAAAGGCTCGTTAAGACCGCCATTTTTGCCGCCAACAGAAGAGAAGCGGAGCAGAGCTGCTTGGCGCTCCTCCAAGCGTGCGACGCCGTTCCAAAGCTCTCCCAGATCCACGCCAACGTTTTGAAATCGGGCCTCCGAAACAATCCTCTAGTACTCACCAAGTTCGCCGCCACGGCCTCCGACCTTAAAGCCATCGACTACGCCTCCTCCTTCCTCTTCTCCGGCGATGCCGATACGCATCTTTACGATTCGTTCCTCTTCAATACTGTAATTAGAGCTTACGCGCAGACCAGCCATGAAAAGCATAAAGCTTTGTGCTTTTACAATGTTATGGTTCAAGGTTCTGTTTTGCCTAATAAATTCACCTACCCTTTTGTCCTCAAGGCCTGTGCTGGAATTGGGGACTTGCATTTGGGGAAGTCGGTTCATGGGTCAGTGGTGAAATTCGGGTTCGATGGCGATGTTCATGTTTGTAACACTATGGTTCATATGTATTGTTGTTGTGGAAGAGGGATTGAGGTTGCCCGGAAGGTGTTTGATGAAATGCCCAAGTTGGACTCTGTTTCATGGAGCGCGATGATTGGCGGGTATGTGCGTGTGGGGTGGTCGACGGATTCAGTTGAGTTGTTTAGGGAAATGCAGATGGCGGGAGTTCAGCCGGATGAGATAACTATGGTCTCCGTTCTGTCTGCGTGTACAGATTTAGGTGCACTTGAGCTTGGGAAGTGGGTTGAGTCTTACATTGAGAAAGAAGGGATTCATAAATCGGTGGAGCTTTGTAATGCGCTCATCGACATGTTTGCGAAGTGCGGGAATGTGGATAAAGCTTTGAAATTGTTTAGAAACATGAGTGGGAGAACAATTGTTTCTTGGACTTCTGTGATTGATGGTCTGGCAATGCATGGCCGCGGAATGGAAGCCATTGCTTTGTTCGAGGAAATGATTGGGACTGGGGTAGCACCTGATGATGTTGCTTTCTTAGGGTTGCTTTCTGCGTGTAGTCATTCCGGGCTAGTTGAAAGGGGTAAGAGGTACTTCAGTTCAATGGTAGAAAAGTTTCAAATTGTACCTAAGATAGAACACTATGGATGCATGGTGGATATGTTTTGCAGGGTCGGACATGTCAAAGAAGCATCGGAGTTTATCCAAAAGATGCCGATTGAGCCAAACCCTATAGTCATGCGAACCCTGATCGGTGCTTGTCGTGGACATGGAGAACTCAAGCTTGGAGAGAGTATCGCCAAGCAGTTAATCAGGAGTGAACCTATGCAGGAGTCAAACTATGTCCTGCTTTCCAACATTTATGCAAAAATGAACCATTGGGACAAGAAAACCAAGATTAGAGAGACGATGGACAAGAAGGGGATGAAAAAGATCCCTGGGAGCACTATGACCGAGCTAGACCATGAAATTTACGAATTTGTGGCTGGAGATAAATCGCATAGACAATCCAAAGAGATTTACGAGATGGTAGAGGAGATGGGGAGGAAGATGAAGAAAGCTGGATATGTTCCCACTACATCAGAGGTCTTGCTAGATATCGATGAAGAAGATAAAGAGGATGCTTTGAATAGGCATAGTGAAAAGTTAGCCATTGCTTTTGCCCTCCTGAATACGCCTCCGGGAACTCCTATTCGAATAGTGAAGAACTTACGAGTTTGCAATGATTGCCACTCTGCTACTAAGTTCATCTCTAAAGTTTATAATCGAGAAATAGTGGTGAGGGATAGAAACAGGTTTCACCATTTCAAGGATGGTATGTGTTCTTGTAGAGATTTCTGGTGACAAGCATATCAGAAATGGTTCCAAATGGGAGCTTATAAGCATATTATACAATGAAAATTCCTTACAAAGAATGGCCCCAAAATTGATCACAGCCACAAAACAACTTGCTGTTGGTATAGCTCATCATTTTTGCTTTATTAAGTGAAGTTTTAACATCTAATTAGCTGTAAGGGATTGTTTTGTTTATTTTATGTAGTGTTGGATCACCTTTTGCTTTACTAAAAAGCTAACGCATAAAATCAAGCTCTGAGTGACTTAATTTTTAAAACTTGTTTATCTTTTATGTTTGGAAATCTAAGCCTTTTCTGGATGAATCTTAAGCCACTTGTACTTGCACAGAGCTCACCATTGTGGTATGTATTATGGAGAGAACTTGTACAACAACTAGCGGAGGAGCATACAATCTGCATTCAGCTTTTCTAGTCATAGCAGGTGCGAATCCATCTCCTCAATTTTTTTTCTTCTTTTATTTATTTTAAATTCATAATCGCTTGTTTTTTTTATGTTTCCACATATCCATTTGCTTGAAGCTTTTAGTCTCTCATGTTTGGTGGTTATATGTTTTGATTGACGAATACGATCTAGGGATATGGATGTATAAGACCAGATGTGAATCCCAACCTATTAAGAAACAGTCTCCTTCTTGCCTACCAAAAAAATAAGGGAAGTGATTTCACCCTGTTTGTCCCCCTGATTATTTCTCGTGCAAAAGAAAAAAAGTAATATGAGGAAATCATTTACCTAAAATTAAAAACGTCTAAAAATTTTCACATATGGTTTATACGGAAGACATTTACTACTCATAACTCATGGCAAGGCCTCTAGAATTAGCCATTGGATTGAAATGCGGTGGTTTCAAATTCCTTTCTTTGTTGGTAATTGTTTATTTACTTATTTTTTTAGTTTTCGGTCATATCAAATCTTGGAATGTAATGAACGAAAGATAGTTTGTTGACTGTGAGTGAACAGAGATCAGCTGTAATCATCCTTGTGGTCATAGCACATCGAAAGGAAAATGGAAGGAAGTAACCAAGTTGCTCCGGATGAAACAAAAGCCGCATACATTCCATTAGAAACTTCCATGAAAGAGAAGCTGGGTAGCTTGTGTCCCCTGTCCTGTTCGTGCAGTATCTACAGAGTTCCCGATCGCAGACGCGATGTGAATGAAAGGCCTACACACCTCAGACTGTCTCCATAAGCAATAATTAAATAAACGATTATGTTAGAACTATTCATGGCTTTCTCAAATCTCCAGAAGATGTGGAGTTGCTTGTTGGATATTGAATTGTAGAAGCTCAGTGCGTACCTACGTCGAGGCATCCTCTATGATTGCTGAACTTGCCTCTCAGATAGCAACCTTCCATCTATTCTATTATTCGACTCTTTGTAAAGACCTGAACACGCACTGCAAGTCATCCTGGAAGTCTGGAACCTGTTTCCAAGCCAAATTTGAGACAGAATTACTTCAACATACGTTGGGCGGCTATTTCTGTCAGTGCAGCTATTTTTCTCCTCCTCCTCCTCACTATCTTGCAAACCGTGTGCTCTGTCATTTCTATTACTTAATCAATCAGCAGTAAGTCTCTCCTTCGGTGTCTAGTCTTGTTTCGTTTTGATCAACTCTCTCTGTCTAGTCTTTGAGAGAGCAATCTCTATTGAGACACCGAGTAGTTTGTGTATGTACCTGCGTACGTATATAGAAGTACACGCGTATCGTACGTCGAAGAGTAATAGCTCTTTAATTTTTCTGTGAAAGTTGGCTGTGTATTGAGTGAACATTTGAAGTAATAATTCCACTGCTTGTTTTGTTGGTTTCATTCTTTTCTTTTTGGTACTGGATTACTTCACGCGTTTTCGACGAGGAAATCTTGAGGTTGCATATTACAACTCATTAATGTCCAATTCGCATCATTAAGCTCTATAAAAGGAATTAGGAAGCTTAAATAGATAAAAATCGGAGACAGACATACTTCGAAGATGATCGTGTACATTAATCTATACTAACTGAATGAGCAGAGGATTTGAAAATGGCCACTTTACAGTTTTTTTACCAAGTCCTTTTTTGCTCAATTTTTTTTAACAGGATACGAAACGGGCCCTAAATTGTTGATGAATTTTGACGAGTATCTCGCTAGTTGGTAGAGAGTTCATCACATGAGAATTTTGATAGTGTTCACGTGCATACTATTGTTTGTTTAATATGTTGATATCGTCATGTTCTCCTAAACTCTAGTGACCAAGAAAAAGGTGGTCACTCACCTTAGATCTTAATGCAATGATGCAGAAAAAAGTATAACAAAAAGTTAAATGGGAACCAATTGTTGGATTAAGATACAACGGTGGGTGACCAACAGTTTCTATTGGAGTCTAAGAGAACAAATCTGTACCGACAATATCTTTGGCACAACCTTGTACAACCATTAGTTGAAGACTCAAAAGTTCATGTAAATTCATAAAACGCACAGCAAAAGTATGCATGCCATTATAATTAGGCTAGCTACAATTAAGCACTGAATCAGGATATATATTTCAAAAAATAGGATTAGTTGTAGGGCCCACATCATATCGAACTCTAATGATCTGAATCGTCTATTTTTCAAATTGTACATCTTAAATCATCCTTGCAAAATATTAGTCAATTGGAAATATTTGAGACATCTAATTGAGTTCAAAGAAATTGAAACAATGAAATTTCATTGTGATAACTAAATAGACAAATGGTTTCGGATTAAATTGAATTTTTGCAATGATGATCTATGAATTCAAACTTAAAAAATAGATGGTTCGGATCGTTGAAGTTCGATATAGAGTGGATCCCACAACTTATCCCTTTTCTTTATTTAAAAAAAAAAAAAAGAATTCCTTCCCTTAAAGGTCTCCTATGTATGTAGTCATTGTATGATTAGTCACAACTTTTTATCATATTCATTGCAAATATTTTATCACACGGCATATTTTATTAGTTTTTGAGCTGAACTTAACCTGCCATGGGCTACATGTTGCTTGTTGTGAGGCCAAACTTAGTCTGGTTCTTTTAGCCTGATTTTCTTTAGCCTTTTGGCTGGTGACCAATTTTGTCAATTTTAGGACTAAATGTGCCCTATTAACTCTTGACTAGAGATGACCTAAGGTTTCATTATTGGAGATTGAGACCGTGTAAAAGGTTGTCAATGGAGATAAGCTTGTTGATTTATTAATTAGTGAGATTTATTTATTATGTCGAATAGTTTTATATTTCGATGTCCATAACTGGATGAGGTAAAAAGTGGAAGATGTGTGGGTTAGGGTTGTTGGTACTAGGGTTGGGCACGGGCCGAGCCCAACCCAATTTTGGAAGAACCAAACATTACCCGTTTTAAACAGTAACAGAACGGGCCGGTCCGAGTAGAGAGATTTTGAGTTTTGGAACCGCCCCGCCCTACTCCATGAGTCCAACTCTTTTTTTGTTTTTAATATAAGTTATAAACTGAGACGGAAGCCGAAGTGCCGAACGATCGTAAGCCACCCGCCGTTTCCCCAAGCGGTGGGACATTCGTAAGCCGAAGGATCCGTTGGCCCAATAACTTTGCAGACCAAAAAAAAAATCCAAAATTGGTCCAAAAATCAACCAGGGTTTTCCAATCCTTCGCTCTAGGGCAACAAAAATCAAGCAATTACAAAACCCATATCTAAACGCAATAGGGTTTTTCAATGAATAAAAAAACAATAGGGTTTTTCAATCTTGTAATTTCCCAAAGCAATCAAAATACACAGAAAATATATCAAGATTAAGAAAAGGGTAAACGGGACTTACATACCAGGAGCAGAAGGAAGAGGGAGATCAGAGAGAATCAAACCGCCATGGAAGTCCTTGAGCGTCATGGTCTCACTCTCTTCTTCGACATTTTTCTCTCCCCTGCCTCTCTCTCTCTCTACTTTCTCTCTCAAGATCTTCCCTTTGATTCAATTTGTAGATTTTGTTAGGAGATTGGGATTGAAAAGGACAGAGATTGGAAGAAAGGAGAAGAAGCAGATGGGAAAAGCTTAGAAACCTTGATGGTGGCAACAGATGGGACAACTCGGTCTCAGACAAGAATAAGAGAGAAAGAGGGTGGGTACCGTTTGGTACGCAGACGGGACGGGATGAAACGGGATGGGACGGGACGGGACAGGACGGAACATATGATGTAAATATTGAAAAAGATAAAGGGAAATTTTGTTTTAAAATGTTATAAATTTTGTGTTCCACGGATGTGGAACCAGTCGTTCCACGGGGGGATGTGGAACGAAAAATCAGCCAATTTTCGTAACATGGGACAACCGGTTCCACGACTTTTAAGCGTACCAAATGTGGGACGGAACGTCCCGTCCCGTCCCGTCCCACGTACCAAACGGTACCAGGTAGAGAGTTAATCAATGACCCAAGGTAGGAAATCAACGGTTCGGGCCGGGGCCCCTTTTTTCCAATTTCTAAAACCGCCCCACCCCGTTATTTACTTGGACCCGCCCCGCCACATTTTGTATAACTATTTTTGAACCCGCCCCGAACCGTGATTAGCCTTCCCGACCTGCAGTTTCTATACCCGTTTTCCCACCCTTAGTTGGTACCTTGGAGTTAATAAAACTATATCCGATGAGACAAAAGAAGGTGATTGTTCATATCAAAGCTTGGTATGTAGTACAAATCAAAGACAATAAATTTGTTAATTGTGAGTGACCAGTGAGCTGCCTGCCTCCAATCATCAACAGGAAATTAATGGAAGAAGTTAATCCAGGTCCTTCAAAAGCCAACAATATTCCATTAGAAACTCTAATGAAAGAGGAGCTGGATAGCTTGTCTCCCCCTTCCTCTTAGTGCAATATCTACACCGTTCCCAATAGCATACGCCATGTGAATTAGAACATTTTCGAAGTAGATGTTAAAAAGTCGACGTCAATAATAACAGTAAAAAAAATAGACAACATTAGTGAAAGGACACGTGGCAGATAATTAGGTGTATAGCTGTTCATTTAGACTGTTTAATGAAATACACTTTCCCTAACAATAATAAAACAGTAATAATTAGGGGTGGTTCGGTATGAGATACCGAACCAAACCCTTGTCTCGATTCCCAAACCGAAATTTTCGAGAATCTCAATTTCAATACCGACCCCAAACCAATTTTTCGGGAATCCCGAAATAGTTTCGGAATTTCGGGACCAATAAGGAATCCCGAAATGGTTTTGGGCTTTGGACTAAATTTGACATATTATGCTTTTGGGCTAAAATTCAACTTTTTATATTGAAAATTTGGGCTTTTGGGCAATCTGCCAATCTGTTGGACTAAAATTTGACATACAAGTATACAACCAATTTGCCAATCTGAATCTGTGCACAATAGCATTTGTGATTTGCCTATTTAATTTCTACTAATAGCATCTGTGATCTGCCTATTCAATTTCTACTATACATGCATGCAATAAAAATAAATTAAGTAAAAATAAATCTGTGCACCTTTGAACAGAGGTCGAATATTTGATTCGGTATCTCTCAACACCTCCATCTTATATAAGGCAAGTACACTCGGATTTGATCCAAATATTTATCAGAAGCAAGATTGTTACAATACTAATGTGTAAGATCATTGCAATAAAGATGGCATTAACCTAATAAATAAAAATAACTTTATTATGAAAAAGCTGTCTATAAAAAATAAAAATAAAAAAAAGTCCCACGTATAATTGAAGTAAACTTCCTCAAGGCAGTATAGCCTTCAGGCCAAATGCACTTTTCATCCTGAAAACATTCCAAGTCCCTGACAATCTTTCCTGCAAGAAATTTCCATGTGGCGCTGAGTAGGATGAAAGTCTCAAGAACCAACTGGGTATACTTTGTTTCTTATATGTGTGTGTATAGAAAACAGAAACTTATTAAAATACCTAAGGCACAAGAAAAGTGGAGTCCACAGCTGAAAATACTAAATTTAAAGTATCAGCATTAAACTAATGAAAAAATAAGACTACACAAAAGCTGCATATTACAGAACACCTGCTTTTTTTTTTTTTTTTTTTTTTTTTAAGACTGAAAATGCTCATTACCAGGACAAAAGCCACAAGAACAAAGAAAGTCCACAAAAGGGACAAACAAAGCAAAAAAACAGAGGGGCCGTGAGAGGGACAAACACAGCAGGACGCCGCCACAAAGGCAAGACGTCATCCCAACTCACACCCAAAAAACAAAACCCATTTACGAAGGGCAAGGGAGCCCATCCTTGTTGAGAATATGAATTAATGAAGACGGGTCGTCGAACCCAAGTTGAGCCGCACATCTCCATGTTCGTCCTCGACGCCAAAAAGTCCGCCGACTGATTGGCCAATCTTGGAACCCAAGACCAAGGACAGCCCTGAAAAGAGTTGCCCAAATTTTTAATAATATCTAGAATGGGAAACACTTCCCAGCTGCCATTAGAAATATCACCATTTAAGGGAGAGATCACCTCCAGAGAATCAGATTTCGCAATAATCCAACTATAACCCAACTCCGCCGCCAACTCACAACCCTTAAAAAGCGCCAAAGCTTCAGCAAACACCACTGACCAAGCCACAATGGACAACTTAGCTACTAGAAAAAGACCATCATGATCCCTCAACACAGCAGCCAAAGATGCTCTATCATCCAAAGGGGACCAACTAGCATCCACATTAATTTTGATGTAGGGAGCGGAAGGGGGGGACCAACGCGGGACCGATCTGGAGGAAGACATAGCAGTTCTGGAACTAGGGACCTGAGCCTCCGAAAAAGAACCCAAGGAAAATGAGATAACATGCAGCACCTGGGAAGGAACGATGGGAGAACCATTAAAGACAAAATTACACCTGGTTTTCCAGATGTGCCAACAGGAGAAAGCAATAATAGAGAGAAGCCTAGCTCTATCCTGTGGGTGAGAAATCCCATCAACCACAGCTCGGAGCCATAACTTAAAAGAAGAAGTCCTTCCAACATTCAACCGAAGACCAAGCGGACCCCCAAACCAAATTGGCTCAACCCAAGGACACCTCAACAGCAAATGTAAAACAGATTCCTCCTGCCGAAGACAAATAGGGCACAAAGGAGAATTAGCAGATTTACGCACAAATAAACCTCTCTTCGTAGCCAAAGGCTCACGCACAGCCCGCCAAATGAAATTTCAGATTTTTGGAGGAGCCTTAATAGCCCAAATAGCTTTCCACATCAAACTATCCGGATTAGCAAAAAGCAAAGAATGAGCCGCCCCTACCGCCGGGCATGAGAAGTGAATCCAATGGTAACCCAAGCGAACTGAATACTTCCTATTTCTGCTCGAATACCAAAGAAAACGGTCTCTACGGGAACAAGTTCCCAATGGAATATCACAAATGGCTTTAACCTCCTCCTCAGAAATAAAAGGTCGTAGAAAATCAAATGTCTTAGGATTTAGTATTCGGGAAAATAAGGGAGGATACCTTAGTATTCCGAGTAATATGATCGGGGTAGCGAGGAGTAGGATGTCCAAGAGGAAGTGAGGGTAACCACTTATCAATCCAAAGCTGTGTGTCACGGCCATCCAAGATTTGCCAATGGGAGCCGGCTTTGAGAATATCCCTTCCCACTAGAAGGCTAGCCTAAGCCCAAGAAGCTCTACTCCCCAATTTAGCATCAAAAAAAGATTAATGAGGAAAATAACGCTCCTTTAGAGCCCGAGCCCATAGAGAATTAGGATTTTGAATTAAGCGCCAACACCGTTTAACAAGCAAAGCATCATTGAAGTGAAGGATGATTTTGAGAAAACATGTTCATTTAAGCAACATCAATAGCATGCAATTAACAAATTAAAGGCGGAATCATGCTTGCATGCACTTAAAACAAAACATTACCCATGAATGTTCAAAGCCTAGTAGATTGGTGAACCAATAATCAACTCAAAACAAAGTGAGTTGAAATAT
>JAOTRO020000005.1:10445652-10472703 GCA_028566515.2 Pyracantha coccinea | reverse complement strand
TAAGGCATATAATGCCCTCACGCTTTTACTCAATTTTCTTTAATTTTGAGCCGAAATTATTTTTTTAGTCACCATCTTCGCCCGAGTTCTTTGATTCACCAGTTTAAGTGTCAACATCTAGCCATCAAATTGCGAATAATACCGAGAAGGAAAATTCGCTAAAAGCGGGGCAGCACATTTTATGAAAAATGAGAAGGAAAATTTTATCTGAACCTATATTTTGTTATTCTACCCCTAATTTAAAAGTCTAATAAGAATTTTCGTTTCTATCCTAGGGTACGTAGAGCAATGACAAAGAATTTGGACTCTTGTGTGAGGGTTCGGTTTGTCACTCTAGTCCTCTCCAAATTTTAAATTTTACTTTAGAATATATTAATACCACAAACTTATCACGGGCTCAAACTTTATTTTCAAACTTTTTACTAAATAGTACTTTTAAATAAAATATGTTGCAAGACTCACCTTGCTAACTTGAAGAAGTAGCAAATGATCTTGTATCTTTGTAAGTATGCAATGTTAGTTGTTATCTTTTCAATTTGCTAATTGGGTTATTACTTCCTTTGAAGATACGTCTTTCCTATATGACATAACAAGTCTAACTTTACTACCCATTTGTCCGTCTTTACCTAAAACAAGGAAAAAATATGCATTTGTGATTAAACGTAACATGGTAGGAAATCAAAATGTATCGAACCGGGCAACACCACCTCTACAAAGCGAATTACTAAATGAATTGGTATAGTTCAGTTGTGCTACTAGTTTAAGGTAAAAACAAACGAGAAAGTTACACTGCTTGATGCGAAGTTTGGATAAGCCCTACGAAATCGAAACGCACCAACCTCTACTCAAAACAAGTAAAAAATCCGAATTAATTGGATAGCTATTACATAATAGGAAATCAAACCGTAAATAAATAGACCGTAACGGCCTCTATCAAAATAAGTAGAAATTTGAAATCTCACATAAATAGAAAAACAAACGGCATAATATCGAACCGCATCCACCTCGGCCCCAATAAATAAAAATAGGATAAATATAACATCATAGGATGTCAATCGGCACAAAGCCGGACCACATACAATGCTTCTCGTAATCAGTAAGAAATCTCGCAGCTTGGACTAAATCTAACATAATAGGCAATCAAATAATTTGGCAAACCCAATTTCATCTCATATAAGAACTCCCTCATTCTCCATTTTCCTCCACACATTGCAATAGCATTCTTAGCAATCTTCTTACTCACCAAGAAGCAATCCAAAGAGTGTTATTCCATTAAGCTTTTTCCAATAAGAAACCTTGTCCATCCTCTTCAACCAACCACCAAGTCACCAATTACCATAGAGAGGGGATAATTTATACCCTTTCCACATCAAATCCAAACCAAACACCCCCCATACCCACCCCTGTGTCCAAACAGCCCCACCACGCAAACCTCCTCAATACCAAAACCAAAAGGAAAAAAGAAAAGGCAGGTTACGGTTTGTGGTATTTATTGGGTGGGTGGCAGAATATTACAAAGAAACCCACCTCAAATCCAAATACATTGCATGTGAGTTTATCTTGCGTGTATTGTCACGTACCGAAACCCCATCATTCACAATAAAATCTCCTCTCAGACCGAGTCCCACCCTTCATTTCTCTCAGCTCCCTCTCCCTCTCTCCCTCTCTCCCTCCTCTCCATCTCTCCTTTTTTCCCTATCTGATAGGGTTCCCATGTCCGTGTAGCTCCAACCTCTCATGCATAAGTCCCTTCAAGCTTTACTGATTGTTGGTGCAGCCTTAATCGTTTCTGGGTTTCTCTTTTTTGCTCTCTTTCGAGGGTTTTTGGGCCAAAAGCTTTGCATTTTCGACCGTCAGGAGGTTTTTGAGCTGCACCCATGTCGAAGCTACTCGGTTTCTCCGGTAAGTCTCGAGATTTTTTATTTATTTATTTTTGTTAAATTTATTATCTTTTGGCTTGAATAGCTGTGGGTTTGTTTGGAATTTGTGATTTGAACGATGTTTAGCTGTTAAATTTGTGTATCAGAGATGAAATATTTGGAATTTTGACTATCTAGCCTGTTTGTCTGTTGGGTTTTCTTGTTTTGGTGATTCTTTTATACTTTAGTTTCATTTTTGGAATAATAATTTTGGGTGCTTAGCTGAGATAGTTTTGGATTTGAAACCCTAAGGATGCATCAGCCGTCTGTTTCATGTATTTATTTTGGGGGTTATTGTATTTAGTTTCTTCTTTTTTGGTGAATTTATTGCTTTCTGAAATTAGATGAGGATTAATTTACGGATCATGGATCTGATGTGAAATTTTATTAATATGGGTAGATTATTCTCTGTCTTCAAATAGTTAGGGACCTGTTGTGATCAGAATTAATCTTAGATCTTGATTGAAAGTCTAATTTTGAATTCAAATTTCATTTTTTTTCTTGTTATGTTTCTGGATGAATGTTTTATTTCAGCTGCGCATGTTTATTAGATTAGATCTTCATTAATTTATTAAGTTAACTTAGATAGGGATTTGTAACATATTGTGGATGTTAATATTGTGTTCTTGGTTAACAGGTAAAGATGATTTTTGCCCTGGGGGAATATACACAAACCCTAAAGAAGCTGGCCTCTTCTTGTCTCTTGGACACCATGCGGATGTCCTATTTCCTCATCGCAAGAGGTCTCGCATCAGTGCCCCCTTCGTTTTTAGCGGAGGACGTTTTGAGAAGGAGGTGTCTATAGATGTTCTACCAGATGAGTGCCTCTTTGAAATCTTTAAACGGATACCTGGAGGTGAGGAAAGGAGTGCTTGTGCATGCGTTTCCAGGCGGTGGCTTAATGTTTTAAGTAATATCAATACGGACGAATTCAGCAGCAACCCAACCAACCTATCTTTGAAGTCTCAGGATGAGGTCTCTGGAAATAATTCTGAGGATCAGGAAGTTGAGAATTGTGGATATCTTTCCAGGAGCTTGGAAGGAAAAAAGGCAACAGATGTTAGACTTGCTGCTATTGCTGTTGGAACTGCTAGTCGTGGCGGATTGGGAAAGCTTATGATCCGAGGAAGCAATTCTGTTTGTGGGGTGACAAACCTTGGCCTTAAGGCGATATCCCATGGCTGTCCTTCCCTGAGGGTTCTTTCTTTGTGGAACGTGTCCTCTGTTGGAGATGAGGGCTTGTGTGAGATTGCCAAGCGCTGTCATCTGTTACAGAAGCTTGACCTCACCCAGTGTCCTGCAATATCTGATAAGGGTTTGATTGCAATTGCCAAGAAGTGCCCTAATTTGACTGACGTATCACTTGAGTTTTGTTCCAACATTGGAAACGAAGGTCTTCAAGCTATTGGCCAGTGCTGCCCCAATCTCCAATCCATTTCAATCAAGAATTGCAGTCTTGTTGGGGATCAGGGAATTACTGGTTTGCTATCGTCCACCTCTTATGTCCTGACAAAGGTGAAGCTTCAGGCTTTGACCATCTCTGATGTGTCTCTTGCTGTTATTGGACACTACGGCTTGGCTGTAACTGATCTTGTCCTTACCAGCCTCCGGAACGTGACTCAGAGGGGTTTCTGGGTCATGGGCAATGGTCAGGGACTGCAGAAGTTGAAGTCCTTCACTGTTGCATCCTGTCAAGGTGTTACAGATACAGGTCTTGAAGCAGTAGGAAAAGGTTGCCCGAACTTGAAACGGTTTTGCCTTCGCAAATGTCTATTCGTATCTGACATTGGGTTGGTGTCATTTTGCAAAGCAGCAAGATCTCTTGAGAGCCTTCATTTGGAGGAGTGCCACAGGATCACCCAATTTGGGTTTTTTGGTGCTCTTTCCACTGGTGGTTCAAAATTGAAGTCTGTAGCTTTTGCTTCCTGTTTGGGATTGAAAGATGTAAACTTTGGATCACCTGCTGTGTCTCCATGCCAATCTCTTCGATCATTGTCCATTCGTAGGTGTCCTGGATTTGGGAACGTTGGCCTGGCTCTTTTGGGTAAGCTTTGCCCTCAACTGGAGCATGTAGACTTCAGTGGTCTTGAGGCTATAACAGATGCTGGGTTTCTCCCACTGGTTGAGAACTGTGAGGCTGGCCTGGTAAAGGTTAATCTCAGCGGTTGTGTGAATCTAACAGACAAAGTGGTTTCATCCTTGGCTGACCTACATGGTTGGACTCTGGAAGTCGTAAACCTTGAAGGCTGTAGAAGGGTCAGCGATGCAGGCTTGGCAGCTATTGCAGGGAACTGCACATTGCTTAGTTATCTTGACGTCTCAAAGTGTACAATCACCGATTTTGGAATTGCATCTCTAGCCCATGCAGACCATCTAAATCTCCAGATCCTCTCCGTGTCTGGGTGCCCTTTAGTATCAGACAAGAGCTTGCCTGCCTTGGTGAAAATGGGTCAGACCCTTCTTGGTTTGAATCTTCAGCATTGCAACGCAATCAGCAGCAGCACTGTTGACCGGCTCGTGGAGCAGCTATGGCGTTGTGACATACTTTCTTAGGTTGGGAAGAAACTGGTACTTGTTCATTTCAGAATCAGAATCGTCAACCAGTGATCAGGATTGAAGTAGTCAGGAAGTCCACAAATCTTAGTCATCTTTTGCGAGTAGCCACAGTTCGTTTAGTTTTTGGACCCATCAGCTATGGGTCTTTAGTCGTCAAGTGCCCCGGTTCCCTTTTTACCAGGGAAAAATGGCCATTTACCATTTTTTGCAGGTTTCCTATCATTGGAGATCTGTTCCAGGTACTTGTGCCGTATATATCCCTGAGCAAAACTGCTTCCGGGTGCTTGATCTAGGTTGCCCTTCCAGTTTCGAGTAGTTCTGGTTTGTATTGCTAGGTGCAGGAGGCCTGTCTTTTTTGCTTGGCTATGTTCAATGCTTGGGCCAAGCTCTTTTAGGCATCCTATACCTAGTTCTAGTTTCTAAGTCAGTCCGTTGTTGGTTTTACCGAGTCGCTCACGTTTTTTTCACTTGTATGCCGTACGTGATGGTTGGGTCGTATGTTTTCCTCAAAGGGTGGGATCAGAGTTGCGAGGTCATCGATTTGTCTGTAGTCATGTAATCCGGTTGCTTTCGGCAGTTCCGAATCTGTGGTGTCCTTGTGTTTGGGGGCTTTGGCCTGGCGGCATTGTTATGCGTCTGCCTCGACAATCCTTTTCCTTTTGGGGAGGGATTTGTTTTTCTTCCAAGCCCCTGTTTTTCAGGCACCATTTGTTCATGGAATGTGCTCGGCAACTTCGTCATGTTATGTAGTGGTCTCTGTATCTCTCTGCCCTTTGCGATGTATGCTTCTAATGATATTAAATAAAATTCAGTTGTGTTTTATAATGTGTTTTCCATTTCATTTACGCTGAGATCACTGTGCCAAACCGTGTCGTCTCGCTTGCTGAGAAGCTTCCTTGGCATGTTCAATGGATATTTCAACAAACTGATGGCAGTAGTTTGTTTTATACTCCCGTTTTCTCCTTTGGTGCTCCTCCCTTTAATTCTCTTTCGAGGAGCGAAAAAAAGAAAACGAAAATGTGAAAATCATTATCTTTCTTTGGAGTGCAGAAAAGAAAACGAATGTGTGAAAATCAATATCTTAGTTAAAGGTAAAGCCTTGTTAGGTTCGGCTTCAAATGCAAGTTTGAACAAGATCTTTGATCAAGATTTCTATGTCGGGATGATGGTAGGCTTGACCTAATAACATAATATATTGGAGTTCCACATTTGCCTCTATTATGGTGGCTGCCACAATTACTTCGTCTCTATGATGGATGTTTTGTCTTGTTCACACAAGCCAAAAACTCATTTTATGAACGCGTCGTTTGTTA
This sequence comes from Pyracantha coccinea, assembly GCA_028566515.2. NCBI lineage: Eukaryota > Viridiplantae > Streptophyta > Magnoliopsida > Rosales > Rosaceae > Pyracantha > Pyracantha coccinea. Next base: position 10,466,915 of record JAOTRO020000005.1, on the reverse strand, counting down.
AAGAGCAAAGGTCCAAATGTAAAAGTTGCTAACATTTTTCTTACTTGCATCTCTTGATTCTCATTTGCTTTATCAAATTCAAAAGATGTGCGGAAAGCACTTTCGCGGTAGGCAGCTAGACCGAAATTGTACGAGCGTTGTTTGAAAGTCGCTAAAGATGCACAAAAAACAAGAGGGCTCGGTTGATCTTGCTCAAAACTACCGCCGTTAAGGAGTTCGGTTCACTAGTTTTTTCTCATAACCTCCACTAACGAAGTGGGGACTCTACATGATCACACCCACTTCCTTCAATCTCTCCACCTTTCCATGCACGTCTCAACCAAGAAAAATGTTCAATAGCAAGACATCTTGGTTTCAGATCGTGCGAAGAAACCACGGTTCAAAGTCCTCGAACGCCAATTTTACCCTGTTTGCAGTTCAACTAACATACAGAAAGCAATACAATTTAAGACACAAAATCTACGACACAAAATCAGCCTTGATTGATTCACAACAATTCCCCATTGTTCAACAGAACCAGCTTAAATATATTTTCCAAGCACAAACTAATATCTAACATAAGTTTTTCCAAAATTTTCCCCGAGTCTTCCCAATTATCTGGCAACTAATGCATATGCTTAAACATATAACTTAGAAAAACAGCCTGACAAGTAGTTACATACGGTGCGGAAAACTGGAATTCAGAATTCCAATGACAATGACCAGCAACCTTGAAAGCAAGCACACAAAACAACCATGCTGCTGACTACGGACAAGACAGACATTACAAACCATAATGCAAAATTCTTCATGCCTTCTTCGTCGAATTGATATAGATCTATTACCTTTCTTATTTTCGTAAACAGTGTCCTTTTGATGGAGCTCTCTCTGCGCGTCCAGTTTTGTCCATGCTTTGTGCTCAATGCTCCGAGGCTATAGGTTCTTGCATGTAGGTGGGCTGATGTTGCTCTTCATCGGCTGTCTCATCATCTGTATGGGACTGCTCTTCGCTTACCTTGGCCTTGGGAACTGCTGCCTCCTGATCTTGGGTGTGAGATCCAGCTTCACTTTCTGCAGTGGGCACGGTGGCATTCTCATTCATTGCAGCAATTAAGTTGGTCTTGTCCTTGTTTACTGCCTTAAAAGTCGTTTTTCGTTCATTCACCGCATTAGGTAAAGTGGTCTTCTCAGACGGGAGTCTAGGAAGAGATTTCCGTTGTGGCTTCTTTGGATGCACAGGAGAGGGCCCTTTAGAAGTGTTCTGAGGGACTTTCTGATCCAGACTAAGCCTGCTAGATTGACCATTTGTATTAATGTTTGCTTCAGAAACTGCAGGAGGTAAGCTCTTCCTACGTCCGAGTTTGGGAGACTTGGCTCTTGTTGTTGGTATCTGCATCAATTGCACTAAGGACATCAAGGCGAAAATAAAGCAACACAATGCCGTCAAAAAACAGCCAAGTACAGTGAAGCAGGATTATCACGATGCCATGCTAGCTTAACTAACGGTAGTAGAAAGGCATGTTTAGAGTACATATTAGTCAAGAAACTTGACACCGATATTTTTTATAAGCTTTCGCTAGACTAACAAAGTATGAACTGTAATGTGCAGTGCAATTTTGGGTAAAACAGTTGGTAGCTTCAAAATATTATGTCTGGTGCCTCCTTTCCAATCAAACAAGGCATGGTAGCTGTACTAGACTAGTCAACACTACTCAGATGCTACCATTGTGCAAACCAACAGACTGGATGGGCTAAGTTCATGAGAATATGATTATGCGATTGATAACTAGAAGGATTGGCATGAATAACATGTTCAATTCGCCAAGAATGAAAAAGGTGCAGCACAAACTCGAGAAGTGGTAAAAGATGCACTCTCTTCCTGTCGGGATTGAAGAATGCGAAAAAAAACTTAGGACCAAGACTTTACCAGTAAACAATTGTTAACAGTTGCACATGGGAATAAGAAATTTAAGCGAGACTATATAGGTAGATCTAACAAAGGCAAACATGCCAATGTACATACGACAATTGTAATATAAGAAAACTGGCAATGCAACCAGCATGAGCAAAGGAGGTGGAGGCATGCATGTCCTTTACCAACATGCATCATGCCATTTGTCATTTTGAAAGAAAAAGCAATACCTTCTTCAGCTCCACCTTAGGAGGTGGAGGCTCCTGATAGAAGCTTGGCATTGGAGTTGCTTTGAAAGTCAGTTTCTTCCTGAGCATCCTAATCTCAGCTTCTAGAGTTTCCTGTAAAAGAACGGCCAACATTAACATTAAGAACAGGATTCACACAGAGGTCTCCCTTGACCACCATTGATCGAATACCACCTTAGACTTGGCTTGCAAATTATTCTTTTCCATCTCCTTTGCATGTATCTTTTCCTCCAGTTTCGTATAGAACTGCCCAAGGTAATTGTAAATGTTACTTCGAAACAGGAATAGTGTTGGAGGACTCAGCATAAGAAAGAATCAGAAAGATGCAAATGCAGAAAACTAACCTCTCTCCTTTTCTCAGCTCGTTCATCGCACCTAAAACTGAAACCATAGTTCGGAAGTGTACCAACCCTAGGATGTTTATCTCCTTCTGTAGGACTTCTAAGCAGCTGTTAAGGATAAATGATAAAACAACAATAAAACGCAACCGAACATTTGGAATGCAACAAATGCTCAAAGAGTTAAGGATACAAGGAGGATTGAGATTCTCCTTCAGCCTGATTCTGGGATCCCTTTTTCAAAGGCTTCAGCTTTGCCTTCTCCCTGTAAAAGGTAAATCATTATTAACAAATAGCTGAGCTAGCAATTCAATACAGATGGTTTCCAAAATAAACATCTCAAATCAAGATGGTCACCAAGGATTAGGAGAGATAATAAAATATAAGAGATATAAACCCCTAATTCATAATAGACAAAGAAATAGAATATAAGCACAAACATTACTCACACGCTGCTTTCAGACAATTCTGCATCAGGTTTTTCAGGTTGCTGCTGGAATCAAATAGAGATTAGATAAACTAATCAACAAGAACAAAGATATCAAAAACCAAAAACACAAAATTCGTTGCAAAGATAGGGAAAAGTGCAAAAGAAGGAAACCGAAGGTGAAATTGATGTTTACATTGGATGACTGAACCTGTTGCCCATTAAATGATTTACTCTTGTTAGGCTGTTTGGGGCATGAATTTGGAGCAGCTGAACCATTTGAAACAGAAGCTTTTGCCTCTGCGCCATTTCCATCTTTGCTTTTCTTCATCGAAATTGGGGAGACGCTCTTGGCACCAGGGGCCTTCTCATTCTTGCTCTTCCCTGGACCTTTATGCACTTTGGCGGGCTTTGGGTGAGTAGAACCTTTCACTTCGTCTTCCTGCAACACAGATATGCAATCAGGTATCATATAATTACTCAAACCAACCAGCTGAAATCAAGGCTCTAGCACTTCCTACCTTAGCAATAGTCAAAGCAACAGTCAAACCATTGCTTTCAGAGTTGACATTGGCCTCTTTGGCTTCCCAAATAGATGAGGTATTATTCACACCGTCATCCAACTTATCAACATTTTCAATTTTCCCGTTTGATGCTGCAGTATCCGTCATAGTATTCTCGCTGAAGGTCCCATTCATGTCGTCTGAAACAACACCAGCTTGCCCATGAACACCGTTTTGAAGAGCCACCTCAAGCCCGTTGGTGGCTGCCAAATTATCCGAATCCATGACACTAACTACAAAAATAAGAACAATATTATTATTATTATTCCCATCAAAACTATTATCTATTGAATACGGACTCGAATTAAGGTATTGCCCAATAAAAACAGTAATTAGATTAATTTTCCTCCAGTTTCTCAGCAAACAAACAGAGTATAGATATACTCGCTTCGGATTAAGTTCCGAAATTAGTTCAATCAAAATACACCAAGATTTAAAAGTGAAAAATAAATAAAATAAAATAAATTATATAATAAAATCCACATCAAGCACAAAACACAAGCCACATTTTCCACAACAAAAATCTGCAAATTTTACACTGATCTTACACAATCATGCAACAAATTAACCAGTAAGACAAATCAACGATCAATACAAAAGGCACAAGATTCAACATTCGGCTATCCCTAGAGCTCAGAACTCAGTCTTCAAGCTGAAATCAATACAAAAAAAAAAAAAAAACCACAAGATTCAGCATTTTCCTGGCATTTCATCACATTTTCTCAGCACCCAAACGGACTGCCACTGTAAAACAAGCTCCAGGAGTTTCCACTCACCTCGATAAGCGCGCAGGAACAACAATCAAAACTCCATTACCTCCGGCCCAACCGCAGAGACGGCTTGCAGGATCTGAGCTCCGGAGAGGGGGTAGAGTACGGCAGCGACGACGGCGGAAGCGGATCGGAGGATCCGGACCCAAAAGGAAGGATCTTTTCGGATTCAAAAGTTGGAGTTTTGATTTTTCCTTTTCATTTTTTCGGGTTTAAAGAAAATGAAATCTGGAAACAATAATAATAATATAATATTAAATAATAACTGTCGTGGATTTGAAAATCGAGGGAGTGAGTGAAGACGCCGGGCTGACTCGGTTATGACTCGGAGGAGGAGGCGTTTTTGTTTATACGATTTCGGATTTAAAAACACCAAATCCAGGCCAGGTCAGGTCAGGTCGGGTCAGGTCAGGTCTCTCTCTCCCTGCCCGAACCAAATACGACGTATATACCGTCATTATACTTTCAACATATACGGTTTTACGGTTTTCGGGCAACCATTAACTACCTACTAACAAGGTGGTAACCACCAACCTTCCCCACCAAGTATTTTACAGTTACTTCTTTTGGTTTTTCTTGTACAATGTGAAAAAGATATCTTTCTTCTAGTTTTATTTGACCGATATTATGGGAGGAGGAATCGGATATAGAATGCACGATATATTTTTTTTTTTTTTTTTTTTTTTTTTGAGACAAGATGTTTGTTGTTTTGTTAAAGGATGAAAGTAAGATATCGTATTAATTTTGTTAATAGTGCTGATTAGGCAAAATACAATCTATATCCGATACATGATTGACGATCCTAATGGCACCACCTCAGCCCTTAATGTCCAACACAAGCGATGTACGGAATGAGATATTGGACGCAAGATCTTTGGTGCAAGAATAAATGCACTTAATTAATTGGACATTTCTTTTTAGACAAAATGTTTGTTATTTTTAAAGGACAAATTATCGGTAATGATAAAGTGGGGATACCGTAAATGTAGACAGTCAAATTTATTTTGTAACCGAGACACTTTTGTCAATCATCACAGCACCACCTCACTATTAATATATGACAAGAGCAAACTACGAAATGAGGAATCAAACACTGGATCTGATGACCAGGAATAAATGTACTTAACTATTTGAACATTTCTTTTGGAGACAAGATGTTCGTTGTTTTTAAAATAACGGATTGTCGGTATCGATAAAATGTGGATATCGTAAATGTTATATCGATACCGACACTTTATCCACACTTTAACGATACCAACAGTTCGTCGTTTTTTGTCATTTAAAAACACAGATTGATGATCATAATGATGCCACCTCCACTCCTTAGTATGTTTTGTAACCAAAACACAATTTATGATCCTATTAGAATGTTATATTAGTTTACAGAAGTTGAGGGTCTATTCGATTAGGAGTTTAAAGGATTTTGAGAGAGTTATAATCTATGGAGTTTAATTTAAAGGAGTTTTATAGACTCCATGTGAATTTTGAATGAAATAATTTGAAATATTAGGGGAGGGGCCTAATTTCCTAATGCCTAAAAAACACTATAAAATCTCTTGAAGTCTATTAAAATACTTCGTTTTTAAAATACGTTAAAATTAAATTCTAATAAATACATATGAAATTTTGTGAACTCCTTTAAAATACGAAATGAATACACTCGGAATTCTATGAAGTTTTATAAACTCTTTTAAATCTTCATTGGATAGCCATGAATTTATTAAAAATTTTGTTTGAATATACATATGGATTTATAATTTTTTTAAACCCTTTAAATTCCTAATAGAATACACACTCTGTAATATCATCTCTATTAATTAATAAAACATTCATTGTCAACCAAAATCCTATGAAATTACCAGTTTAACCTTCTAATTAAAACAGATCATGAATAAGAAATATGAGACAAAAATGTAATTTCACACAACCAACTTTTGTTGTTTTTTTTCTTCAAAAGCCTCACTTACATGTAATCCTAACATATCTCTAATTAAAATAAAAAAATAAAAAACCTCCCACTCCCACAATCTATATCACTCTCTTCCTCTCTCATTTTATTTCAAAAACAAAAATAAAAAATTTTCTCACACACTTTGTGTGTGCCCATATGCTAGTTAATAATGAAAAAAACAAATACTTAAGGTGATTAATTAATTTTGTTTTTGTTTTTGAATACGATTCAATTAATTTTTTAAATACAAGTCATGTTTGAATCAAGCAATACATTAAAATTTTGAAAGCAGTAGGCCTGTAACTAACTAGAATTAGTAATGCATAATTTCTACCGCTAGAGAAAATCAAGAAAACAAAAAACCCTAGCCGTCGAACCCAACACCCAAGGCAGGGGTCGCCAGCATCCTTTTCTAATCTTTTTTTTCCTCTTTGTTTTTAATTGTGGTCGTTTGAGAAGAGTCTTTGGTTTATGATTGTAGTTTCTCTTTGTCAATAATAGCTTTCTTGGTTGTCGTCGTGTCGTAGTTTGTTCAATATCAACTTTTAGAACGACAATTGTTGTAGGAAGAGTAAGCTGAATTAGTTGTGAGCTACGGGTATTCCGGTTTTTCTTGCCACCCTGACTGTTACGTGTCGGTGGTTTAGAAAATTATAGTCCCACAATTACCCTTAATTATGCTTCTGAGAGTGCACTCGCTTGAAGATGGATAGTTACCAACGGACAATGACCGAATTATTGTAAAATGAACTTGATACACGTCGAAATGAGCTTCAAACTTTCTTGTTTATTCGAAGCTAGCCAAGTCTGGCTAACCCTGCTTGTTTGTCTCTCAAAGATCTGATTTTCGAAGTTCTAAACCATATTGTAGACCGTGGTCAAAGTTCCAAATGCATAGCTGAAAAGCTGGATGCAGGGCAGAATGCGCCTATGTTGCTTCATCCTAGAAGAATTTAAATGCCTTAGGAGATATCTTCCCAAATTTATCTTACTCAAGTCGTTAAGCATGTTAGAGTAAATATTTTAAAAAATTTCATCATTTACTTCTTAGCATAGAATGTAGTTTAATCTAACAATCATTTTGAAGTAAACAAACTCGGAATTAAGTAAGCTTAAGCCCAAGACAGAGTTCTAAACCCCTTTGATAACATTGAAGTCAGAACTATTATTTTCTAAAGTCAACATTATAAAGATTTCCACTACGATAGTTGAATTACCGGCTTAGTTTGAGTCCAAGTTCAAGACCCTTGGAAAATCTTTACTTCAAAACTTGCTTCAAAACATTAATCGCATAAGAATTACAAATTGATACACTTTGTCTAAAATGGCCTCAAGACCTAAATATCAGTCTGACATGTTTGAGTTGTCTTGTTGGCCCCCACAGTCCAAACCCGAATTCTTCTTAAATTTATCTATATCCGCGGGTGTCTGGAACCCTAATTTTTTCTTGAATTTTCATGGGCGAAGATATAGAAGGAGAGAGATGACGTCGTGACTCAGCTAAGTTGTCGGGTGTGTAAAGAGCTGCATGCAACCAACACTATTCTTCTCGGGCCACCACTCGATTACTTTCTCTCTATGTTACTGTTTAGCCTTTTTTACGGTTACTAATATATATATGCTACTTCTGTGTTTTCATACTTAAATATAAACCATGCACATGCATGGATATGACGATCTCTACCATTTTTGCTATATCAAAACCTATATTTTCTAATTTAATTTAACGCCAAAGAATAAAAAAGAAGAAATAGGTCTGGGTTTATTTTATTTTTTGAGTCCTAGGTCAGAGGATCTTTCTATTTATGATGAACAATATTCTGATTCCATCAAACAACACTAGAAACAAACCTAGTCTAATGGTTTAACTGAGAAGGAGAAAAATTGAGGAGAAAATATATGTAGAGTTGTAATGTTCTCTTGTCAAATCAGACCCGAGCAAAGACATATATAACATGTCAAATTGGTTTTACGTACAAACAACTAACACTAATATATAACGCATAAAACAATTCAGACCGAGCAAAGACATATATAACAGGTCAAATTAGCTTTACATACAAACAACTAACACTAGTATATAAACACGATTTAATTAAGTTTATAAAGAGGTTATAACAAAGGAAAAAAGGAGAATTAGGCAAACAAACTCGGGCCTACAATTCGAATCAACCACTTGTTTTAACAAAGCATTGTGATGAGACTGATGGACTTTGTTCATGTAATAACTTGCTTTTGCTTTTGCGTAATCGGCTGTTTTAGCTTTGAAGCCAAGTTGGCTTGAAAGATAAGATTTGTTCCAAATGGTGGTTTTTTTTTGTCAAGCTCTGGACACCTTTGTGCATATATACTAACTCTGAGGATGGGTCGATGTCCATTACCAAAAATAAAATTAGGATGATGTCATGCTGTTTTGTGACCTTATCATATACTTATCAACAACCATGCATCTGAGATTTAAAATCATTTTCCATTGTTATGTCCCCTCAAGAAAATTAAATCAATCAATTTCTAACAAGAAAATTGTTGCACGTATTTTCTATTTTTGTTCAGTGACTTTTTTTTTTAATTTTCTAGAATGGAGAATTACCATTTAGGAATTAGAATTTAGGTTTTCCATCTCGAATTTGTTAATCGCTTAGGTTTTAAGTTTTAAGCTCAAAATCAATACTTCAAACCTAAATGAAGCTCCAACGATGTCATTGTATGCACCTAAAATAATTACCTTTACCAATGAATAACATATCAAAATTGAATAAAATTAAGTATAAGTGAGATAGAGATAGTCTCGATCGATGTCCTATAATACACATAAAATATCAGTACCGTTTCTCTGATCCATGGTGACCAGGAAATTCTTGGTCAACCCCACCATGGGATGTAATCCAAGGGCGAAAAAATTATTAGAGTATTTTAATTATACATTGAACGATTTATGTTGAAACGATCATAATTTCGAGTTTTATTATTAGTGGTAATAATTTATTACCTTTAAAGTTCAAATGTAAATTTAGATTCATATGTTTACAGAATTTTTGACCAAAAAAATATTTTTTCAGAATGTGGGAATAGGTGAAAAATTGCGGATAAATTAAATGGCACTGTATAGGTGAACGATGTTTGTGGCTTATACATGTAGCGATCGAGAGAGAGTAGAATGGAGAGACACAAGGAAGCAGAGGTACACGGGAGCTGCCAATGCATGCCCCCTCCTATTTCTAACCCTCCACGACATTCTATATCATTTCCACCTGTGCTCTGTGTCCCACAAATTTCTTATTTCTTGCGCACAGAGGTCATCAGATATGTCACTCTTTTCTTTTCTTCTCTTCTCCTTGCGATTGTATTAAAAAAAGGTATATATTTGCATGATTAATTGACTCGGAATACAGAAAACCCACATTTTCTTTGTGCTTATCTTGCCCACCCCACTACCTTTTTCACCTTTTTTTCCTCCTAGTTTTGTATTATGTTTGAATCATGCAGTAGTCAACAAAGAACAAAATATATGATCATGGCATTGTTTACAAGCCATTTTCAAGACATATTTTCTACATTCATATTATTAGATACGCATTAGAGAATGAACTAACAATGTATACTAAGTTTATGTATTGTCTCACGTATGTGAATGCATGCCTATTATTGCATGTGATAAAAAGCATAATAGGAGAGAGAGAGAGAGAGAGAGAGAGAGAGAGAGAGAGAGAGAGAGCATAAGGATAATAACCAACAATGTATACTAAGTTTATGTCTTCTCTCACATATGTACTATGTACATGCATGTTTATTCTTGCATGTGGTGGAGAGGCATATCGATAGGAAAAAGAGAGACTGCATAACAATAGAGTAGATAGGGACAAACATATAATATATGTGTAACCCCGACCATATGAACCAACAAAGGAATGAGAAACGAAAACCGCATTCCAAACAATTTGGAAAAAAAAAATCCTTGTAACTATATTAGACAACAACTTGCCTCAAAAGCTTAAGTAGTTAGAAAATGAATCACCGATGTATATCAAAGCTAAAAATAATTACTAATTAGCTCAATTTCAACGAGGGAATTTCTTTGTTCGTCTCTTTTTACTAGAGATCTTCAGATAAAGTAGGCTACTTGATGACACAATTTCTATACAACTTACAAGGAGCTAATAAATATCTGATATGAAACTTGTTATAGTACTGCAAAATCAAATTTCTCATTCATCATCATTCACGTTAAAAGTAAACTTTTTTTTTCTTGGATTATGATTGAAAAAGACGGGAATATGAAAATGGAAACTATATTTTTCTAAATAAAACAAAAGAAAATAATAGGCCGGCTTTAGGAATACTACTGGATCTGAGCACTACCTTTGATATTGTTGAACAACATATATATTAATATAAAGGATATATAAACATAAATTGAAAAGAAAAAATAATAATAATTCAGAGTATTGTAACTTAAATGTTCAAATTAAGCAACTTCTCGGTATACTTGAAATATAGTCATTCAACGTTATTATGCATGGATTTATATTTTTAATTATTATATATACCTTAGAAGTTGAATCAACTATGTCATTGACTCTTATTGTAATATGTACTACGTAGAATGAAAAACCACGTAACCTATAAAAATTCTCGTTACAACTTATAACAAACTAGGTTGAAATCAATCTTATGAGCTCAAATTTGATGCATGCATAACATGCGTTGAATAAATAACTAACAGTAACATACAAGATTAATTTAAGAAAATGAAACACAGTTTAATATATAATCCTTTGTGACGGCAAATCGGTGAAATATACTAATCTGGCATGTACATGTATAGATCTTTATACACACATTTCTTTTTTGGATAAATACATAAATACTAATACATACATTAATATTGTAAAAGCCTGTTTACTGTGATATATTTGGTTTAATCAGATAAAATAATATAGATTCTTAAGTACATATATTTGTATTACTTAAGATAAGCTGGTTGCACTTGTGGAGACATGTGATGAAGATTCGAATTAGAGAACCCATTTATAACATACCTAGTTTTTTTTTTAAGTAAATGATTAAATTAAGGGATTAGGGTTTGATTATTTTAATTACAGAAAGATACATACATACATACATTTAACAATACACTACATACAGTCCAGTCGGGCAGCAGGGGACCCTCTGTTCCTCTGCACTGTTCTTGTGTAGTCTTGGACAGGAAAGAAGAGAAAGAAAAAAATGTATCAAAATATGTGCTCTTTTTTTTAGAACGAGTCGTTCTTTCGTACATGTAAATTACAGTTAGACGTCAATTTTTTTATGTGTGTTATTAATAAGTTATTTCTTTATTGTCTATCTTCTAAGTTCAAAAATGGGTTGATGCTTAAAATTTCACATCAACGGTCTAAACGTTGATGATTATGCTTAACATGTTTTTTATTGAAATTATTATTAGCACTTTAAAAATATTATACTACATTTTTTATGTATATTTTTATAAATAAAAAATGCATAATGGTGTATTTTTAGATACACAATTCAATAAATATTATATTATTTTCAATAATATTTTTCTTGGCAGACGCTTCCATTGGTTCCCACCAACAAGAACCACTGGCGACCACAAAGATAAGAGCTAGTCAAATTAACAAAATCAAATAAAAGAAGAAAGTGGAGTTGAGATGTCCTTTTATTATCCATGAATTCTTGTATTATGACCCTTAAGAGTTGCTTGACCCACAAGCAGACAAGCATATTTTTGGACATATGTTCTTGGATAAGAACTCCTCTTAATATAATCACTCTTTAGTTTCTTTGTTTTGGTGTTCGTTGGGAAATCAACTATAGTCGTGTTGCAGAGTCTTGTGTAGGAGGAGGATTTATGTGCACCATGGATATTTCGACTTTTTAAGTCAAATCATGTGTTGTCATGTAGGAAAGTTAAAATGCATTGACTGTTGTATATGGTAGCTATCTCACATTAGATGAAACCTGAATATGGGTCTCACATGTAGGCCCCAGCTCAGTGTGCATGAACTGAATAGAGCAACCTCGCGTAAGACATTCAACTAGATTTGAATGCCACACATGAGTCTCACACGTGTTGGTTCCACCTCTGATAGAATAGAGAAGAACGATTCTATCTTATAATGGAAATATTTAGGATGATGCTACTAACACACATCTTTTACATTCTATACACTCCTCTCAATTTTTTGCCATTGGATGAAATGAATTGAAAAATATCAAAGGAAAAAAATTAATAAGGGATGTGTGAGAGATAAAAAGAGGTGCGTGGATAGTACCATCCAATATTTATCCTTCTAAGTCACATGTTGAGAAAGAGATAAGGCGATATATCTTCAGTTACACTCAAGGTTTTGTTAAGATAAAAAACCGGTAAGTAAATGCAGTACAAATAACAACACTCATTCAAAAGGAAATGAGTCATGTATTCCACGATGAAATACGTCGCGGCATCCACGTGGAAGTAGGGAAGTGGGCCATGTCTTATTTGTACCCAAAGCAAATATCTCAGTTGCTTAGGCCCATAGTTTCAACTTTCAATCCACATCCATCCTATTAATTGGAATTTGGAAAGTTCTAACTCAGTGACAGCTGAGGATGGGAAATCCCCCAACCCACTATTACAGACATTGTAAAGTTAGAAGCCCTTGATGGGTTGAATTATGTCCCAGAAAAATTATGATCGCTCTAATAACCTAGACTTTCTCACAGGCTATAGCTATATACTTGTAGTCCAAAACTTCATTATTTCATATCTGAACAGGCTGAATTATTTGATATAATGTTAATTGTACAAGATAAGTCTTGCTTGGGGTCTCACCTTATCTGTCAGCTAATCATTCAATTAAAGCTTTCAGCTAATCCCTGAATTCATGACATATACCAAGTTAATTCTTCATTCTAGCAAGACTCGGCTGTTATTGCCAACGCTTCACTTCTTGATCTCTTTGCGTGATAAACGTCAAGTTTGCTCGCTTCTGCAATTATTTCACAAGCTCTTCCACCTGGCTCCCGAATTCACTAGTTTGAGATAAGCCGTCTTGAAATCTTTGAAGAACATATTCTGGTCCTCGGCATACTTTGTTATCCAGCTGCGCAGGAAACAGGCTTCTCTTCAGTTGGATATGAGCAAAGAACAAATACTACACGTACATAACAATGGAACATTAGATACTGTCATTTTTCTAATTTCTGATCACTAGAGCATGACATATCAGGCATTTATGAGAAATGTGTAAGATCAAAGTAATTAAAGGAGGCCATTGTTCTAAAATGTTCACAACTGTAGCGTCAACTCACCGTGACAAAATCTTTAATCATTTCCTTACATAGACATTAGGTACAATACAAACATGAAGCCTTGAATAAAAGAAATTGTGAATGATCACAATTTTCTCAACCACTTTGAGGAACTTGTGGATTGATTTTCATCAAATTTAGATTTTTCAAGCATAACTCCTCTTTAAATTGTTGGCTCTATTTTTCCAAGTCTTCTGACCAGATTATATTCATTTTAATATTCTATGAATAACCGAGTAGAGTAATCGACTGGCTTAAATGCCCAGCAACACATGACAGAACAGAGAAAAGTACACAGATTAAAGTTTCTGAAAGGAAATGGACCTTAAGCATTCATCATCCTTGGCAAGTGCACGGTCTGAGGGAAGGCCAATCATGCTACCTGAATGCAAAGAATAGAGTCAGAAATCGCACAACAACAAAAATTGATATTTTGACAAGACGAGAAAATAATTGTCTATCAAGTCATGGATTTTAGATGCTACATAGATAAGTCACAATACTTTGTTTCGACTATATCGTGAATATCATGATAGATGCATTCATTGAACAAATAAAACGTCTATGGTACCCAAGCAAATTGATCAAAGCATACGCATGCATCAAAATAAAAATAAATTAATATTTTCATTGAAGATTAAACAGAAATTTGAAAGTTGACTCACTCTAAAAATAGAGCATCATTCCTCCATTGCATTCCTATTTTTGTATTGTTGCTTAGTTATCATGCTGTAACACAAATTCCCCAATAGCGGGAGCTTGAGGGAGTTCCCGAGTATTTTTTTAAGCCTATTTTATTATGCACCTTATATCCATGTTCCTGTTATTTTACCTGAAGATGGTTTCTCAAGAAGAATTTTGAAGTATGTATTGTCAAAAACAGTTGGGTTCCCGAAACCTTTATTTCCAATAGTATGGGCTCCTGACAGAGCAACAAGCTCCTGAGTTCTGAAAAAAAAGTATACATGGTTCAAACCCGTACCAAGACAAGTCACTATAACCATATAACTACAACAGAAATCAATTAAATGCAGAAACTAAGTAAATCTATCAATAAAATGTCCATTGATATCTCGAGGACTTTAATCTTCGTGATATCCAGTTTATTTTAGATAAAAAAACCACCACACCCTCGGCCACCAAAATATTGCAAATGTTTAGCATATATGAACTTACGAGAAGCCTTTTGTTTGAAAGCTTTGCTTCAGACCAGAAGCATCCAGAGTTTCTTCAGGAAGTTTTCCTTCGGGATCAGGCTCCCTAATAAATAAATAAATAAAAAAGAAGAAAAAGATGAGAGAGAGAGAGAGAGAGAGAGAGCTCACAACATCATTTCTAAAAATAGGAATTATCAGCTTTTGGTAGCATTAGATAGATGTTCCTACAAGAATTAGAAACTATTTTTTTCTCTTTATAGTGTTTGCATTACCACTAGCAATACTTGGCAACTGAATTATTGAAAGATTCAAGCATGATGTTGGATTATTTCCCCTTGATGCATCTTACTTTGAATCTAGTCTGCCTAAAGGAACTTGAATTGTTGGACCTCCACATATTGAAACTGCTTCTGCTCCAGCCACAGCAATCATGTCTGCCCAGGACACTAGTTTTGGAAACACCCACATGTTAGCACAGCACTCGGCACTACTGAAACCTAGTCAACTGTATCTCGGTAGATAGAAAACCTGGGTGTACTGCTTCCACCTCACTCTTTGCTTTCTCTAGAATCTAACCAACAATTCAATCCACCGAAGAGTTAGCTGATAGAAGATCATATGAATAATTTGTTTACTCAATCATTATGCAAAAGATTGAGAATTGGGAACCTGATGGAAACCAAAAGATTGAATCACACATCTATATATAAAGCCTAAAAGGGACATGCCTTGAAAGGACTTTTAAGACCTTTGTTTTCCGGTCTATCAAGTTCGTAAACGATAGAACCATCCATACCACCTGCAATAGTTAACAACAGCAATGAAGATGCATTGTAGTAATAGTAGAGCACTTGTCCCGATTTGAAAGAAATACAGACAATAGATCCAATTCAACCCGAAACATATCCGTAGAAAATTGACTGTACAATGCAACATACGTCAACCACTCGCGCATCCTCGACCCACAAGACCCGGTTACAGGAAGTGTAGGAATATTAACTCCAACTTCAAAAATTCAATGGACTAGTGAAAATGAGTAAGGAGCATGGTCAATGCATATAGATATCGGTACCTGAATTGTCATCAATTTGATAAGTCCCGGCATCATGAAACACCAGACGAAGCACGCCGGCCGCCTTTCCCTTGGTCACCACCTTCCTAATCTCCTCCTTCATAAGCTCATATTCACTTCCATCCGACCTTCCAAATGTCACATACAAAACCCGGTAATTACTATGCACATATTTAAATTTCTTAATAAACGAAAAGATCGGAGATTTTGTTCAACTCACTCAGCCGCCTTCGCCGCCCTGCATTCAGAGTAAGGAAGCAGCCATGGCAGTGTGGCAGTAAGTGTAAGCACCAGTCCTCTTCTGCCCAAGACGTGATCTTTACCTGTGATTTTCAACATTTGGTGCATCAATTTATAGAATTGCGTTTCCTTTCACCTCCACGCAACCAAACAGAGAATTTAGGGTTTTGTTAGCTTTTACCTGAAGTGGCGGCATTGACGGCGGGAAGAGGATTGGCGCGAAAATTGACCGTTGAGGGGGATTTGGCGGGAAAGCTGAAGTTGAACGGGAATGTGGTGGAGTAAGAGGGGGTAGAGATGGACGGGGCAGAGGAGCAGAGGAGGGCGACGGTGGAGCTAATTGGCGCCATTTCGAATGGACGGATGAGATAATGAGAAATGGGTTTGTGGGCATTTCAAGATGAGATGTTTGTGCAGGAAAGGGACCGCATCCTATGGGGTCCAAGTCCAGAGAAAATCCTACACGCAATTTAATTAACGAGTGGCGCAAGGCAAATTTAAGATCTTTTCTAACATTAATAAGGGATGTATCATCCAACGAGGAGTAAGGAAATTCAACGCCGGTCTCTCCTTCTAACATTAACAAAAAAAATATCATTAGACGAAGAGTTAGTTAGTAAATCCATTACCTACTTGTGCTGAACCGACAAAACGTAATGGAGAATCCTTATCTCGCATTGGAGATGGCAACGGGGCGGGAATCAAAGCGGGAGACCAAGAAAGTTGCATCTTTTGTCTCTCGGAGTATTTTATTTTGGGTCTTTTTGGTTTTCATGGATGTGTTGTTTCGAGTCTTGAACATTCAAGCGTGCACCTGCTTTAGAGATGAACGGACACATTCAACTATAGAATACTCATTATTTACTGAACAAGCAATGCCAAGAAAAATAGAAAAATATAAATAACTTGCGCTAAAAGAAAAGTAACGGCTAGGGTTACAAAATTTGCGTAAACGGAGAAAAATATACAGAAATATGGTAGTAAACAATGTGTGCATCTCTCTCATCTTCAGCAAATGTTATCTTGGGCCGGAGAGGCGCACTGCAGAAAGGTGGGCATCGCTGTTGCAATCTGATGGTCCTGAGGAAGTCCCCTCGTCGCTGACTGATTTGAAGAAATTCGAATAAAGGCGAGACCCCGTTGAGTTGGAGGTTGGAGGCTGGGGAACGGGATACAGGCCTTCAAGCATTTGGACAACCTTCGTCATTGATGGTCTCACAGACATATCTTCCTGTATGCACCACAGTGCAACCATAATGGCTGTGTGTACCCTCTCGTCGGCTTCATCTTTCCCTAGCATTGTGTCCAGGATGTCCCTCATTTTGCCTTCTTCCAACATCTTGAAGGCATAAGATGGAAGATGGGATTTTTCTGAAGTTTCTGTCGGGTCGTAATTCTTTCTCCCACCAATGATCTCTAGCAAGAGCATTCCATAGCTGTACACATCACTCTTCTCTGATATTGCATAGTTGGTGATCCACTCCGGTGCAAGGTACCCTCGGGTTCCTCTTAGCGTTGTGAAAACATGGCTCTGTTCCCTGGTCATTAGCTTTGCCAAACCAAAATCTGAGACTTTGGCAAGGTAATTAGTGTCGAGGAGAACATTTTCAGGCTTTATGTCACAGTGAACAATCTTCACATCACAATCTTCGTGGAGATATGCTAGCCCTTTAGCCGTACCCAATGCTATATTGAATCTTGTCTCCCAATCCAATAGGGATTCTCCGTTGTTTTTCTTGAAAATCCATTTTTCAAGAGACCCATTTGCCATGTAATCGTAAACCAGAAGTCGATGACTTCCTTCTGCACAGAAGCCCCTGAGCCGGACCAAGTGCAGATGATGGATACTGCCAATGATGCTAACTTCAGCTCGAAACTCTTTCTTTCCCTGACCAATGCCTTCCAACTTCTTCACAGCCAGTTCAGTCCCATCTGGGAGACTCCCTTGGTAAACCGAGCCAAAACCTCCTTGCCCTAGCTTCACCGAGTAGTTATTTGTTGCAGTTTGTAGATCTCTGTAACTGAAACGAATGGGCATCCCAGTCATATTTTCAAAGAAATTTTCCTCGTCTGAGGTCCCTGTAGGAGATTCTAGTGATCTTCCCTTCCTCCTGTAGTATCGGTATCCCATAAAAAGTAGGCCACAAATAACAAGTACTGTCGAGATGGCTATGATCACAACATAAGGGAAGTGTTTCTTGCTGTTTCCGCTCTTCCCACTGCTTCCATCCCTCAAGACCTTAATGTAAGGAACAAAGCCAGAGCCCTTGTCAGAATTTTGGAAGCTACCTAATCTGTCAAACAGAAAACAATTTCTTGTACTGTTTTGGAAGAACATAGCAACACACGAACAGTTGCCAAGGCAAGACGTTTGGCAACCATTCAAATTAGTTTTCGAAGAAGGTGGAATATATCCCAACGCAAAATAATAGAGCCCGTCCCCAGCATTTACAAGCTCTGTAGAACCCTCGGAAGGATCACATGAGGAGACAACCCCCGCCTTGCAATTAGTACGCGAGCTGAGACCTGAAGGGCACTGGCACTTGTTGTTACTATAACATTCGAAGTATGAATCACAAGGTTCTGGTGTGCTGCACGAATCACTTGGTATTTTTGTTTCTGAAGGACCACTTGACCCTCCACTCTGAAGATTGTAGAAAGAGATAAATCCATCACTTCCTAAAACTGCAATCCATGTGGCATTTGCATCAATATTGCTGGAGAAAATAAATTGCCATAGCAACGCTTTGGATCGATCAAAGAACTTCCATGAATTTTCACTGATGGCTGCTGAAGTGACTACACCACCGTCTATGTTGATTGTTTTACGGCTTTCTTTCCCCATAGACCAATACGGCTGTGGTGTTTGGAAACCTGCAGAAAGAACCAAGTCCCCGGACTTGATTTGAAGAATATAACTCAAGTTGCTAGAGCTAGGATTGCTTACAAGCTTCATTCCTTCTGAAAATTCCTGATTCCATAATAGGGTATCAGTTGGATGGCTAAAACTCTGCCAAACTACTCCACTGTCATCTCCACGCAAAACCAAATTTCCCGAGTCCTGCAATTCTATTGCAGATACGCTTTTACCACCAGTATCCGCAGACCAAACCACACTTCCACCTTTTTGCAAAGACACACCACTCTTAGCATCAAACACAAATTTATCAGAATTTGAAACAGGGGAACCCCTATTCGCAGTCCAGACTACCGTAGAACTGTCCATGTGGACAACAACCAGCAGAAACAATGTGACGTTGGGAGTAGTCTGGAAGCCAAAACCAAACTCGGACTTGTTAGATAACAGAAACAACCCATCATTGTCAATCCAGTCCATTTGAGCCCCTTGATACGACGAATTAATCGTGCCAAAATTTCGGACACTAGCCAGGCAGGTTTCAGAAGAGATAAGAACAGACAGAAATATGAACCCCATGAAAGGAATGAAATTCATATCCCCCATGGCCAATATCAAAACCGGTACTTCACTAAGATTTCAAGAAATGGAAGATTGCAGAAGAACAATAGAACTAACCAGAGAAGACGCAAAACATCTTCACAATACAAAGGACCCTAAAGGAAAGAAGGATGCCAAGAAAAAACAAAACACTTTCAACTATGAGGTAACCAATCACAGAATCTACCAAATTAGCCTTGTAAGCATAATCCCAAAATATGATCAAAAGTCAAGGCAGAACAAAAACTGATTTACAACACCAAGGGAGGCATAGAACTTCACATGTCAAGCTGAATTGAGAGAGAGAGAGAGAGAGAGGTGAGAAGTACCAGGAGTAGTTGAGGAGAGCTGGCCAGAAGTACCACGAGAAACGCAGACAACTTTGACCCAGAAAAGGATCAAGATGAAAGCACTAATGTGAACTGGCGAAAAGCATTCAACCGGTTAACTTTTTCTTACCCACCAACTACCCCCTAAATCCTTAATTTAATGCATTGAATACAGCTGAAAAAACCCAAATAGAATTAACATGGTAAGCTGGGTGGCAGCAATCTCAGACAATTCTAACTTTCAGAGTTCAAAAGCACCAAATTTGACAAAAACCTAGTTCACGTGTGAACTTAAAGATGTGAAATCGAGAGACTTTGGCAATGTCAAATGATGAGTACTTCTCCAATCACCAAAATAATAAAAAAGAAACAGACTTTATGCGAGAGAAGAAGAAAATCATGCTTAATAACCAAAGGGTAGTTCTCAATTGGCCAGCAGGTTGCAGAGAAACTAAGATTTACGTGAAGGGAATCAGATACAGAGCATCAATTAAAAAACTATGGAAGGGAAAAGGATAAATCCAGAAGAGAGAGAGAGAGAGAGAGAGAGAGAGAGAGAGAGAGAGAGGGAGGAAGGGAGGGAGGGAGAGGGAGGGAGAGGGAGGGAGAGAGCTCTCACCTCTTCACTTAGTTGGAGAGAAGCAGAGGGAGCAGTCAGAAACGAGAAGTGAAATTGCGGCATGGGATGGGGGTGTCTGGCATTTTCCTAAATCCGTTTGGAACTTCGGTTGCTTCTGTCATAAGTTTGAGAGATCTGAGGTAAAGGCTTATCGTTTCTTTTCTAAAATGTGGTTGAGAAACAGTCAAAAGAGAAGGTTTTTTGTATTGAAACAGATGACAGATGACAGATCCCAATTATTTATTACCTTTAATTTATTGAGGAGATGACTATTTTATTCATTTTTCATTTCAAATTTTCAACCGCCGATGCCGACTAGTTTTGTTCATTTGACAACCACAACTACAGTGCTCTGCTATTTTCCGCGGTTTTACTGCGGGCATAACATTTGGCTCGCAAAAGGTAAACAAATGAAATAAAGGATTTGATTTGTAAATAGTTGCCTGCTAACATGGACATAAATATCTCCCCGTGCTGTTCTTTTTTTTCTCAAAACCTCATCTTTTGTAAGAGTTTCGAATTTGTTAAGTTCGATTCCCTTCTTCTAATAACAGGCATTATATCTCGAGAAAGTTTCATTTCTATCAATTTATTTAACTGAAAATACGACTTTAGTCCTTGAAACTCAAGTTTCTTCACATAAAATCCGACATAGTATCTTTACTTGAATAAAACCTAATGACTAGGCTCTACATCAGCAAATTCATTAATTTTGTTTGACCTTACACATTTTGCATTTTCCAGATGCCTAAAATACCCATAATTAAAATTTTAATGTATACATTTAATTCTATGCAGATTTAAAGGAACTGACACACCCCGACCGAAATCAAGGCATGCTGGCCGTCACGTGAGAGTGACGTAACCATGTGCACAGTGCGGAAGCA
>JAOTRO020000005.1:10402583-10416297 GCA_028566515.2 Pyracantha coccinea | reverse complement strand
CAAACAATTAAGCTATAGGATATAACACGAAAACAACACGAGCATGAGAAACACGACACGAATGCCAGGTCTAATATAAACCTCTTCCTCCAAATCTCCATGAAAAAATGCATTGTTTATATCCAATTGTCTTAAGTTCCAACCAAATTGTGCAACTAAAGCAAGAATAACCCTCACAGTAGTGTGCCTCACCACTGGACTGAATGTTTCAAAATAGTCCAGTCCTTGTTCTTGATTATAGCCATGAGCAACCAATCTAGCTTTATATCTTGAAATAGAACCATCAGGATTTTTCTTGACTTTATAGACCCATTTACTTCCAATAACAATTCTGTTTGATGATGCAGAAACTAATTTCCATTTTCCTTGTGCTTTTAAAGCATTGTACTCTTCTTACATGGCCACTTGCCATTCCACTTTATTTGCAGCTACTCTAAAATTCTTTAGTTCTTCGACTTCTGTAATATCAGCAATGAATGAAAACCCACCAAAAAAGGAATCCATTGGCTGTAAAGAAGTGAGCTCAAGTAGTGCAGCAAGAAATGCTGCATAATTTTTTCTAGTTATAACACTTGTTTGTAATCTTGTTTGAATCCCATCTTGTCTGAGATGTGAATGAGATACACCAAAAGAATGAGTATTAGTTTAAGAGTCTGAGGAGGGTAAAATTACCTGTAATTGTGCAGGATTGAGGATATGAAGCAAATTAGGTGTATTAAGTGGAGGATAAAGAGTATAACCTGTTATTGATTCTAATGCTGCATTAACACCATGAGATATTGGACTGTGAAGACTCTCATACCCCGGAGGTTAATTTATTCTTGATGTAACTGATGAGGTAGACTATTCAACATTTAAATCAAATCATGAATGTTGATGCCCCCAAAGATTGCACATATGACTCTCTTATTGGTACTGGAACTGGTATTATCACTAAAGATGGAGTAATAGCTTCTTGAATTGGAGAATTGACAATTATTTTTTAATGTACAAGCTTTGCAGGAAAAACAGACTCATTAAAAAAGAACATGTCTTGAAATAATGCATTTCTTTGTTTGTAGATTGTAACATATGACTCCTTTATATCTCATTGCATATCCTAGGAAGACACACATTGTAGATCTTGGTTGTAACTTATTAGCATTATATGGTGTTAACCAAGGAAATACTGCAGATCCAAAAATTCTCAAGTACTGAACTTATGGAACCTTTTTATAGAGCAGCTGATGTGGAGAATTGTAAGATAGTGTTTTACAAGGCATCTTATTGATTAAAAGCACAAAATGGGCACAAGTATAGTACCAAAACTCAGTAGATAAACCAGCAGCACTACAAAAGGATAATGCAGTTTCTACAATATGCCTATGTTTCCTTTCTACAACTCCATTTTGCTGTGGAGTGTAGGGACATGAAATTAGTTGCATAATGCCTTTACTAGCTAGAAATGAAGTGAAACCACTGCTTGTATATTCTACCCCTCCATCTATTTGTAAACTTTTGATTGATATGCCAAATTGATTAAGCAAAAAATTGTAGAACTTAACAAAAATAGCATACACATCTGAATTGTTACTCATTGAAAATATCCAAACAAACTTTGTATATTCATCCACAAAAGTTATATAGTATTTGTATCCTTCTAATGACTTTACAGGAAATGGACCCCAAATATCAGTGTGAACTTTCTCAAATAGAAACATATATTTGTCACTTTTAATTAGAAATGAAATCCTAATAATCTTGCCTTGAATACAAGAATTACAAATACTTTGTTTATTATCTGTACTAGGTAAAAGTCTAAACTGTTTTAACATGAAAGATATGATTTCATTGGCAGGATGTCCCAACCTTTGATACCAAATGCTAGACTGCACTACTTTGCCCAAATAAGCCTCTGGAACATTTGAAGTGTATTGTAAACCCTTTACATGATGAACCACTAGAATCTGAAATAGTTCTGCCAGCCTACTTTTTCCTTAATACACTATCTCTCTTGTCTTCTTGTCCTGCACAAAGAACTCAAATGCATCACATATAAACCAAATTTTATTATCAGCACATAATTGTTTGACATAAAGTAAACTTCTAGCAATGTTAGGAACATGTAAGACTTTACTAAGAACAAGATAATGATTATTGGTTTTCAATGTAGTATAACCAATATGTTGGATTGGCAGACTTGTACCATTACCAATAGTTATTTTCTCAGCACCTTTAAATGGAGTAACTTGTGTTAATGCATTAACATCAGCAGTCATGTGATGAGATGCACCAGAATCCACAATCCAAGCAACCTAAGGTATGAAGTGTGTTGTTTGTTGTGCATTCATGGCAAAGAGAGATGGTGGTGATGGCTATCCTTTGAATGCATAATTTGCTCTATGAAAGCAATCAAGAGCTACATGTCCTATCTTTCCACAGATTTGGCATTTAACGGCAAAACCAGGAGCAAAAGAAATTAAGTTTCTATGAAAATAGTTTGCAGCAGCGTGCCCTCGTTTGTTGTATATCTAACATTCAATGACTACATTATACCTTGTGTCAGTGCTTCTAGACCATGAACCAATGGCATTATGAGATTGTCATGATCTCCCAGAGTAGTAATGTAAAGAATTACCACCAGAATTATACGATTTTGCTTTATAACCACCTCTGTTATTCCTGTAATTGTTGTTGTTCTTAAAATTATTTCCATTATATGGTCTATAGCCTGTATTGTTATGTTGAGGCCTAAAATTCTGCTAATTATTGGAACTGGTTTGGCCAACAAAATCATATTCATATAATTCAGGAGGTGGTGAAGACATAGGATAAAATGCAGGATGTTGTTGTTGAATAAAAGTATCATTAGATGATAGTGAAGATGAACCATATGGTACAGAAGTTATTACACCACCAGTTTTTGCAGGTATATGATTATGACCCTGAGGATTATATGAAGATGCTGAATTCATTGAATTCCCACTTGAAGAACTAGAACCTTGCATGTAGAGAGTTGACAAATTATAAGATAAAAGATTAACTTCCCCTTCAATTTTTTTCTTTGCACCTAATAATTGTGCCCTGAATTCCATCAAATTGATAGTGGACTCTCTAGCTAAAATCACAGTTCTAATCACAGAATACTTCTTAGGCAAACCAACTAAACCAGCAATCATTTAGTCATTGTCATACATAGACTCTCCAACAATAATCAATTGATCTCTTATATTTTTCATTTTCAATAGGTATTTATCAATAGCATCAGTACCTTTTAGAATGGTGTGTAATTCAGTCTATAAGTGATTAACTCTAGACTTGGAAACAGATGCATATCGATCAACAAGATTAGACCATTCCTCATTTGCAGTTCTACATCCAAGAACATACTCTATTGCCTCATCAGTCAAAGTGGCAAATAATAAACTCAAAAGAGCCATATTTGTGGTTTCCCACTCAGTGTATGCAACAATTACTTCTTTTGTTACTCTTGTTTCTAGATTAATAACAAATCATGGTGGACACATAATTGTGTCATCAAAGTACCCAAACAGCTTATGTCCTTTAAGAATAGATTGAAACTGAAATGCCCATTTGGCAAAATTATCATCTCTCAGTTTTATGGTTAACATTCCCAGCAAATTTTCAACTTTAAATGGAGAAGCAATTTCTATCAACTCAATGTATATAAAGGACATATGGAAAAACTCAGCAAGAAATACAAACCACCTAAGGAGAATAACATTCCGCAACAGAAATATCTTCCCAGAAAGAATGACATTTTCGAAATCTTCTTAGAGATTGACACTCTTGAAATCTTGGAGGTGATTGATACTCTTGATCTGAAACAACCAAAACTGAACTATTTCTTTAGAAAGAATGACATTTTCTTAGTCAAGAAAGACTGACCCTTTCTTGAAAGATGTATACATCAATGTAACAAAATGTAACATATGCTTCAACAAAGATACCAAATTGTAGAACAAAGAAAACTACTTGAACACATTCACATATTGTAGATTTCAACAAACCCATAACATAGGTAAAAGTTACAAATCACCTGATTGTTCATCATCATTTCGATCACCAATTCTTCAAAAAAAACAGCCCCAAGTATAAATCCAATCTTCAATCTTCACAGCTCCACATACGCAGAAATCAGAAATCCCTAAATGTAGAAGCGAAAAAACCCCAAATGTAGAAGCAGAAATCGAGCACACCAAATACTTCAAGAAGATCACTAGAGTAGCGGAAGATCACCAGAATCGATGGCAACAAGCCAAGGAAGGCGATGATACCATATTAACAAAAGCAAAACAAAGAAAGCTTTGCAAAAAATCGAAGAACATCAATGGAAGAAGAGAGAATTGTATTTCTTAAGAGAGAAGTTATTACACAATGATACCCTTATGACACCAATTAAATCTACTATATATCCTCCAATACACATGTCTCAATTACACTAATGCCCCTCTAATTAATTTCATCCAATGTAACTAACTCACTCAACTAACAATTGCCACATGGCATTTTTGTTATTATTGTTATTACATCAGACATCATTAGGTTAAAAATTTTGGTCTCCCAAGCATTATCATTTTCAAAAACAACAATATTTGTGTCTATCCCATAGGTACACCACCATACACCTCATTTTGCACCAAGATTTGATTAATGTAATTTCAATATAAAAATGTCATGATTGAACTGTTTATTCTCTTAAATTTTATTTAAGATCATCATACAAAAATTCAATAATGTAAAAGATTGTTAGCCATGAACGAAGACGATCGAGCGAATTAGCCAAAAAAGGAAATTTTCATAACTATGCCAATTTTGGAATTTGCTTTTTCCATTTCCCATTCATGGATATTGTGTTTGCTTTTCCTTTGAATGTTAGGGATGTCATTCTCTTTTTCTCGTCTAGGAATTGTTTATTTGTGTTGCTTATTTAAACTCTCATGTTATAAAGGTGGATGGCCCACATGAAGAAATAGGCACTGTTCCACCACTTCTTGTAAGTCAATAACTGTTGAAGGTATGCTGCCTACTTTCACATTTTATGGCCTTTAGCAAGGAATTATATGTTGCTCTATATAAAGGCCTATTAGCTCACAAATATTCCAGAGAAGAAAATACACCATGTATAGTGAATATTTTGTAATTAGTGTAAAATATTGCATTAAAGGCTAATCCATGAATTGTGGATCACGGCGTTCTTGCATTAGAATTAGGTTTTGACTTTTCTATTGTATTTGTACGTATGTTCTGCACAACTACTGTTTATCAATATACAAGAAATATTCAGCCAACTTCTTCCTTCAAACACTATTCCCAGGAACTACCTGCTAACTCTTTTATTTTGGAGAAATTGACGCCCGAGCTTGCTACACTGCAATTTCTGTTGCAAGTATTTTTAACATTTTAGACGATGAATTGGTTTGGGATGTTGGAGATTTCATTTGAGTTGTCAGACTTGTCAAGGTGGCATTGCCGCGGAACCTGGTTCCAAAGCTCACGGATGGCACACATTTTGTGGCGTGGCAACGATGGTTCTGATCGATGAGGTCAACCGTTTGGATTTGCTGAGATTAATTGATTGGTTGGTGTTTCAACAAGGGAAGGAATATGGATTTAGCGGGAGGACTAATAAACTGGTTGATTGCTGCTACTCCTGGCAGGGAGGAACTTTTGCATTACTACAAAAAATTTAGTTACTAACGAACAACTTTTTCAGGGGCATGCATTGCAACTATATACATACTTATATGCTCACAGGAAGAGAAGGGTGGAGTGAGAGACAAACTTGGGACATCGAGGGATTTCTATCACGCTCTGAGCGGTCTTTCAGTCTGTCAGCATGTCTAGTCAGACGAAATGACTCTGGCGATCGATGCCCAGAGCACTATTAGGCTCTTTTTCCAATTTACTTACAACCAATTCATCCCCTTTTCAATGTTGTCTCAGGACCATATCATGAAACATGTAAATTCTTTTCTTGGACATAATTATGTTGGTTAAAGTAACGCGTGTCTTTCTATGCACCGAAGATTGAATTATCATCCTTTGTAATTTTGATTAAATTATAATTTTGTTCAAATCAAAATTCTGTACATATATGTAATATATACTCAAATTATCAAGTGTGAAAATGTGAAGGCCTGCAATATTTAAAGCTTTATATACAAGGAAACACTGCTTGTGAACTATATCCTTACTTCATCTAACCAACTTTAGTAACACGTGCAATATTTAAAGCTTTATATACAAGAGAATACTGCTTGTGAACTATATTCTTACTTCATCTAACCAACATCTAACCAACTTTAGTAATAAGTGCAATATTTAAAGCTTTATATACAAGAGAACACTGCTTGTGAACTATATCCTTACTTCATCTAACCAACTTTAGTAACAAGTTTATAAATTATGGTTTAGTACGTCGTATTCATTTTCACTTGTCGGCTCACATAGATGATGAGTACTGCATTTCAAATTTTGCATTGATCTATTTTCAACTGTTCAGTTAAAGAGTATCCCATTTCCTTTTAAACAATATATATGATTACAAGGTACATTCAAAATGAAATTGGGGGATAACAAACTAACATGTGTTCCACTTCACTATTTCTCCCCACTCTCACAAACTTGAATCATTTTGTCACAAATACTACTTATTCAAGCGATTATCCAAATGCTTTCTTTGGATCTCAATATATTCTATCTGCTTTCCTTTTCTACTAGGCAAATATGAACAAGAAGTAGTAAAGTAGCAACCCTAGCTTAGCTGTCTTGCTCAAATGCTGGATCAGCCACCATTCCTTGCTATCTGCAGGCGCTGCACGGACTCGATGAAGGTTCTGCAACATCAATATTAATTATGTTAATTAGTAATTAATTAATGTATTTTTTTAATTAATTAACATAGAATGTTGGCATTTAAATAAACCAAAAAGAGCATTTTAATTTCTCTTGTATTTTTCCCAACAAATGGAATATTATATGGGGATACAAATAGCGTAAAAGAATAATTTATGGTTACATACTGCCAGGGAACATCTGCAGCGAGCAGCCAATCTCCTTGTTTGTCCTGATAAATGAGTATATAATCAGCTGCAGCACCACCCTCTTTGCTTTTGCCTGTATTTTAATTAAATATTTAATTAATTGATGCATACTTAATTGGAGTTCCAATATTATTGAATGTTTACTTAATTAAAAATGTTAATATCTTAATAAACTAATTATTCATCATATATAGGAAGAACACTTACATTTGGAAAACATGGTAATCAAGGATTCTCTGAGCGTCTGAAAAGAACGATGCAGATTTATGTCGATCTTCCTCACAATTCCCTCTCCTTCCATCTTCACCTTTACGTACATGGAATTATTCACTGCTGCTGCTGAGCCATCGTTTCCGTTTTCCTTATAGTTATTAGCCATCTGATTATTCTGGACAGGGTAATACTGATGGTGTTGATCATGATCATGATGCATCTTTTTCCTCCATGATTTAATTGGTGGCCAACCAACTACATGATTTCCTCCATCATCATTCCTAATTAAGTACATTAATTTGGTACACATTCGTCAAATTGATATATCATGATTAATTAGTACAGCAAACAAATAAAATTAACTACTAAGGAGAGCTTACTCGATGAATCAAGAAAATCAATGATATGTTGACAATTAAGTTCGATGATATTAATTGAACTGATTGAGATTGAGCTTACTCAGACGTATATATAACTTGAGTAATGTGCTCTTGCCAAACAAGACGTACTTGAAGTGTTCTTATGACTGTCTAACAATATAACGTATCATATAGTGCATAAAATACGTACTTGAAGAAGTTTAAGTTAATTAGTTATGTGTACTCACTTGATTATAGACCTGCAATAGTTTCTTCTCTTTCGCCCCTTATCATTATCATCTTCCTCATTTGGTTGATCATTCCACAACAACAAAGCCAACATCTTCGATTCATTTCCAGCACCAGTACTACTACTCTTCTCAAAAGCCACATCAAAACTACGCTTGTAATTCCCAACTTGGTTTTTGCTCTCCAAACCCACCATCTCTTTTTTCTCGACGCTGCGATTAACAACATTCATGTCAAACCCTTTGACAGGACTGTGATGGTCAGGAAGAGCTAGAGCCAGACCCAACTGAAGCTCCATAATATACAATACAATTAATTAAGATTTAAACACACAATTAATTAAAAAAAATACAGAGACAGCTAGAAAATCAAAAGGGGAGCAAAGAGAGATGTGGGGTGCTGATGAGAAGAGAAGAGGAGTGAGTGGTTATTTATAGTAGTCCGTGTCTGTGAAATTTGAGGTGAAGGAGATGGAGAAGAAGTTAAGGACAGCATGGGAAGTTATGTCGGCTAAAAGCTGGGCAGCGATGCAGACATGTGAGCAAAGAAGTGCACCAACGGGCCACGACCGCTAAGCCCCCAGAGTCCTCAAATGTACCCACCATTCCCACTATTTCAACCTTCATCACAGTTGCTTCTACTACTAGTCATCCCTCTATGTCTTTCTTTCTTCCTTTTCTTTCTTTCAATTTGTCTCCATATTAAGAAAGTGAGAACTTAATTAAGAGGGAAAAGAAAATAAATTAAAGGGAGAGAATTTTTTATGTGAATGTCAAACCTTATGATAGCCAAGTGAAAAACCAATGCAATCAATCTCTTTATTTTTAACCACAGCAAGTGGCCTAATGGCAAGGGCGCGAATTTTGACTCCTAAAATAAATAATAAATAAAAATAAAAATAAGTTTTGCGTTCAAGGCTCCAAGCTGGTGAGTTTGCTTGATTGTGGCCAAGAGAGGTTGAAATGCCTATGTGAATCTCCCTAACCCCCAAAATGGATGGATGACCGTGGCTTGCTGCCAATTGTCCACCTTTTCAGAAAAAATCTCTTTATTTTTATTTATGAGATGGGAGTATATTGTTTTGTTTAAGTGACTTGTATTTATTTTATAGTTTCTTTAGCATAATATGTAAAACTTGTAAGGTCAACAAAAATGTTCTCTTGATCACTAAGCGACCAAGAAATGCATAATGAGTTGCCCTTCGTTACACATCAGGGATGAAAAATAATTGTTGTTATAGAAGATCAAAGAAATACAAGGGTGAATAATCAATAGGTGTGCTATTTATTGGCCAAATCTAAAGATGATGACTATAAATCTTTGGTTACCAAGTAACTAACAAATGTGACTCATAACATCATATTATAAAATACGATAGTAAAACATATTGAGTTATGGCAATTGACGCGTTTTGTTTTTTATTGGTGACATATCATTTAATTTGCAATTTGATTTAAAAATTTTGATTTTCCTAACATTATTCTTTTTTTAAGGCCCCTAAATATCCTCGAAAAAAGCATTTTTTGGACGGCAAAATACCATCTGTTAGAAATAAGTCATTAAAATCCATAGCACAAAATGCCCTCGAAAAAGGACTGCACTGGCGTTGGAAACATATATTTTGGCGGGAATAGTTGGCGCCAATACTATTAACGACCAATTTTATAACGTCGCTATTAGTGAGCGTTATTTTCAATTTGTTTGTTTTGAAATTTCATTTTAGACAAGAATCTCACAAATAACGAGGGGTCTTGTGCATCGAAAATAATTTATTTCTAATGATTGGTCAAAAATAAAAAAAAAAGTATTCTCAATGGAAGCCTTTCCGACGAGAAGCGAGGGGCCTTTCCCTTTGGAAAAATATTTTTCCAACATCAAAATGCATTTTTCGACAACATTTGACCCTCACTAATAGCATTTCATTTTATATTACGAACAAACCTTTCAATTAGTATTATTGGTCATGCAGGTATTACCATTAGTGGTGCTTCACGTTTGCTTGGCCAGTGGTAACTCTTTTTAAACAGTTCATCCACATGAGTTTACTTAATTAAGATTTTAAAATAACTTATATTAATTATACATGTTCAATACTAATACTCTAAATATGCATGTCGGGAGAGAGCCCTCAAACACATGGTGATGCATGCATGAACGATTCAAACAATTCCCATAATAATTGATACTCAAAGTTTGAAACATTCCCCTTGACCTTGTTCATCTCCACATTAAAATACTAAGTATTCTCTGTCGGAGTTTATATATAAACACAAATAGTTATGATATGATATAATATAATAATGGGAACTTTAACTAAAAGCTTCCGGTATTATTTGCTTTAACGAAAAACCACATTTTTACACTAAAAAGTCATTCCCGTTACTATTCATTTTACCTTTTATTTTATCTTTTTAGTTAAAACTCAAAATTTTCAAACTCTTTTAATTAGTTTTCCTTAGAATATAATCATGGGAACCGAAAGAATATTAATAGAGATCAACACAGGATCAGCAGTTGCTAATAATTGGACAAAACAACCAACAAGTTGTGATATGTTTGGTATATCTTGGATCCAAAATCCAATAACACAAGTGAAATGTAGGGTTTTGCATTGCAGGAGGCATTGACGTACGTACGTGGTAGTGGTTTGTTTGCTTAGAATTAAAGGTACATTGCCCTTGTGAAGTTCACGTGAGAGGAAGCATGGGGCATTGCAGGCCGGCATGGCTCGTATGGTTCGTCGGTTCGACCCACACACTTTGAAGCCAACCTTAATGATGAGTCGTGTCAGTCCTGTCTGGATTGCGCTCGTGTGTTCTTGGTGGAACCCAAATATGTACTGTGCTGTTTAGTTCATGTTTCTTTAGCAGCTGGCAAATGGATCAGTCAAATTCGACCGACTCAATTAGTTTGATCGGTAGATGAAGATATAGTACTGCATGATGAAGGTGATCTAAAGCGGTTCACGAACTAGATTCAACTCGTTTAGTTTATTATGAATTTGATGATGGAGGACTGGAGACGAATTTAACTTAATAATGCTCCATTAAACCTCTATGCATGGTCTCATTTAGAGTTTGTTTGATAGTGCTTTTAATTTGATTGAAAACATTTTTGAAGAAAATGTTTTTGGCTCCAGAATCACTTGAAGTACTTTCTACAATAAGAACACTGGTGCTTCTTGCAAGAAGCACTTCAAATGCTTTTTCAAGATTCACTTGTATTTTTACTAAGGATTGGTTTCAAAAATATTTTCACTAAAAACTTTTCAGTCATTTTAAAATCACTTACAAACAATATGTCCCCAAATAGTCAGTTATATTTCTAAAGTGGCGTTTCACTTAAGTTAATAAAAAGTGTGTGTGAATTAGAAAAGTAAATTGTAATTTCCACTCTAAATAAGAACGACATTTGATGTACAAAAGTGTCAAGAACACTTCTTAACAAGAAGCGCCTAGCTTATTAATTAGGTTAATTTTTTTCCATGTAAAATAAGGCGTTGGATCATAATAAGCTAGCAATAATGTGGTTCAAGTTCGCCTTTGGCAAGAATTGAACCTAAAATCTCGAGAATTGAACCTAAAATCTCTCACTTACAAATGAAGAGAAATACCCCTAGACCGTAACACTAAGTGGCGTAACCTCTATCTTATTTTCTCCTTATTCGACTTAATCAGTACTGGACCAAAATATCATATAAAAGAACCTTCTATATACATGCAGTCTAGGTGGTAATTAGAGAAGCCTTAGGCATATATATACAAAAAATATAAATCAGATAATGAGTCATTTATTATTATGTAATGACCTCATTCATAGTGGGAAGTATATTAGGGTAAGATAAGGTTGTTTAATTTGCTGCGAAGTTCATGATCTTCTGAACTGAGTTCGGCTGCTTCAACTATATTCGTGGGAGTATCCGTGTGCCAAATTGGTATCAAGTTGTACGTGCAAAGATACTAAAAATAAATTAGTGTATTTATGGTGAATGTGGTTCGGCCGTCTAAAGGCTAAACTTGGAAGTGCACTTGGGAATAATTGATCATAAAAACTCCACTTTGCTATGAAGCTAATGAAGTTTAGGTGAAATAATTGGAAACTCTCAGCCCACCAAGACTTGGATAGATAACCAACTGACCAGAAGTACTGTTGTTTACTTTTCCGAACTAAATGTGCTCCTAAATCATCTGCTTCTACGGCTCTAGTGTTGTTTACTTACCCAAACTGAAGATGTCACTGGTGTCAACATAGTGATGTGTCCTTATCCAAACTGAAGATGTGTCGACGTGAGGGTTATGATAATTAGTATTTTTATCAGGGTTGTAAGAAGGGTTTCGCATAGAGCATTTTGAGTAGCTTGTTGAGTTGAAGGGGCTTTCCGTGTTGCTAAATGTATTCTATTTATAAGGGTGGAATTTGTGATAAACAAGTATGCCAAGGTAGAGTCATGGTAGGATTATACCTACTCAGCATTTACCCAGATATTCTCTCTTTATCCTCTTAATCCCTTGTTTTGTTGAAACTCAATCTCTATCCAGTCTCGGCCTCTTCGACTTGGACCAAGATTCTAAACATAGTCCCTTTATGCACTTGATTCATTCCCATCTGATCAAACACTATTTTGATCCTTAGAATAATTCAAATATTATCAGAGCCCTTCATGATCCTTAACAAATTTAATTCACTTAGGACTGTACCGAACCACGTTTGAGCTTGATCCTTTAATAGTCTTACTCCTATATGGACACAGTTGAATCTGCGCTCTTTTGGATTGAGAGTCAACTGGTCCGAGGAATTGTTATTGGGCCGAGAATCATGGCCTTTCAATTCAGGTCATCATTTCTCGGCCCAAACCTTTATTTCAAGCTCAAGCATAGTTACAACTGATAAATCTATAAATAAGAGCAATACTATTAGATCATAGTACAAATAACAAATAATATTCATATGTATGACATTGCATTGATTCGTCATTAGGCCAAAGTTTAATTAATTTGACCTAGCTAGTTTTCCTTGACCTAGACGGGGCCAATGTATTCGTACTCCACCCAAAATATGGGACCAGAAATTATGGATTTGAAGGTTTAGATATCCATGTCTTCACGATCCTTAGCTTACCTGAACAAGCCAAACGTGCTTTAGTAAGCTAAAAGTGAGTTTAGGGTTACTTAATCAAACAACAATATAAAAAAAGTCATCACTAACCTCGATAGCATGTTATGTGCAAAGTCTGTCTGGTCCATTTTCATGTCAACCCTTACAAAAATAATGTTCAAGGACCCACATGCACATCACATTCATATATGCCGTTCAAGTTTGAACTTTGAAGGCAAGTAGAAGTGGGAAACATTTTAGGTTATTGCTCAAATTATTCATGTTCTTATCTCTTTGAGAGGTCCCCTCATATGGACCAAAACTATCCCAAACGACAATATCACCTAATTAAGGGACATCCAAGGTCCTTCTATCGTTGGTTTTTAGGATAAGAATGTCCTTGAAGTAGTGGCGGATTCAAAAATATCAAAGACAAACTCGTTCACATGGTTATATAGGCTATAGGAGCCAAAACTCAATAATGAAGTAATAAAGTTACTGTGTGTGAAAGAATAACGTTAGGGAGACCAAATTTGTAAATAAATAATGTGTCACCAATAAGAACTAAGCACGTTAATCAACATTAAGTAATAATCCAATCATCAACCACCACATCATTTGGTTTACAAATTTAGTTCAAAAATTGGGTAAATTACATTTTACCCCCTCAGGTTTGGGGTCGATTTCAATTCCTTACAACATCTTTAAAACATTTCACTTTCATACCTCACCTACTATTTTATTTCAATATGG
>JAOTRO020000005.1:10384589-10402483 GCA_028566515.2 Pyracantha coccinea | reverse complement strand
GAAGGACGTTTGTTTCGCTTGAGGACATCTCCATGGAGAAGCTTTTACGTGGCTTTGGATTTGGATATGGGCTTCTTAATCATCAGTTGGTTTACGAGGGCTGTGATAACGGGCCACAACTTTACGAAGTGGATTTTTGTTTGATGGGCTAATCCCAAAATCCAAACGTAATTTCCTTTTTTTTTCTTTTTTTTTTTCAAGTTTTAAACTTTGGCAATGATGAATTCGAACTTGAGACGTTTTTCAATACTACAAAATCAACAAAACTTGTGTGTCTGTGCCATGGGTACATTGTATACCTCATTGTGAACCCATATTTGATTAACGTAATTATAATGTACAAATGTCATGATTAAACAGCTCATTTTCTAAAATATTATTCAAGACATATTTACAAAATTTTAAACATAGGTAAAAATGTGGTTTTTTTTGTTAAAAGTGAACAGTACCGAGAGTATTTTGTTAAAACTCCCTTAAAAAAAACGTGACTCGTAACATAAAAGATGAAAGTAAAACATATGCGAGTTATGACAATTCACCAAGCAAGTGAACCCTTTGGGGCCCTCAAGTCCAACATACGAACAAACCTTGGCCAGCGGCAACTCTTTTTAAATAGTTTGCAAGTGGTCATTTATCACAGTGATGGAAATGAGTTGAGTCATTGTATGATGGTGTAGGTTCGAATCCCGTCAGTGGCTAATCTAACATCTAATCAAACAAAATCTACATTTGACAAAAAAAAAAAAAAACTCTTTTTAAATAGTTCATGCACATGAGTTTAATTAGTTAATACTTTTTCATAACTTATACATATGCATGTCGGGAAAAAAAAAACATCAAACACATGTTGATGCATGCATGAATGATTCAAACAATCCCCTTGACCTTGTTAATCATTCAAATTATTTTATTAACTACTAAGTACAAAGATCCTCTAGCTGTATATAGCTTCATCTATTAAAAAAGAAAAGAAAAAGGATTCTCTTTGTCGGAGTTTTACATGTAAACCTTAAATATAAATTATATAACAATGTGGGAACTGAAAGAATAGTAATCGAGATCAACAAATTTTTTGGTATATGTTGTCTCCAAAATCCATTAACACAAGTGAAATGTAGGGTTTTGCATTGCAGGAGGCAATTACGTGCGTACGTGGTGGTAGTGGTTTGTTTGCTTGGAACTAAAGGTACATAGCCCTTGTGAAGTTCACGCGAGAGAAAGCATGGGGCAGTGCAGGCCGGCATGGCTCTTGTGGTTCGTCGGTTCGACCCACACATTTTGAAGCCAACCTAAACGATGAGTCGTGTCAGTCTTGTCTGGATTGCGCTCGTGTGCTCTTGGTGGAACGCAAATCATGTGAACTGGGCTGTTTAGTTCGCGTTTCTTTTGCATCTGCTGGCAAATGGATCAGTACTAGCAAAACTACTGCCTTTGCATGCAAATTCGACCTACTCAATTAGTGTGATCAGTAGATGAATATATATTACTGCATGATGAAGGTGATCAAAAGCGCGTCCACTAGCTAACTGGATTGAACCTCTATGCATGGTCTCGTTTAATCTGTCTCCAAATAGTCAGTTATTCTGATTTTCTAAAAAGTGTTCATGGATTATAAAAATCCATGATAAACAAAGGTTTTTTTCAAGAACACTTCTTAACAAGACGCGTCTTGTTAATCAAAGGTTTTTTTATACAAGTCCAGCCTAACCTTTATTTAACTGGACCAAAATCTCATCTAAAAGAACCTAAGGCATATATGTTGAAGATATAGAAATCAGATAATGATTAATTCATTAATTAGATAACAAGCTCACTATTCATAGTCTCATAAGAGTCGAATTTGAGACATTTTACTATTACTTACAAGTAGTCAGAAATACCACTAAATCGTAGTGTTAATAATAGACTATATGTACGACATCCCAGAGAGCAATGCAAGTGTCGTGCTGCTAGGCAAAGCGGTGGAGTGCCACACCCTAGATGGTGAGAGTCCAGTAGCCGAACTTTGATTCGTAATTACTTAGGCCAAAGTTTAATTAGTTTGACCTAGGTTTCCTACACCTAGACGGGGCCAACATGCTCCACCAGAACAGGGGACCAAAAACTATGGAATTGAAAACTTAGATATCCAAATATTCACTAACCTTAGCTTACCCCGAAGAAGCCAAACGTGCTTTAGTATGCTAAACGTGAGTTTAGGGTTGCTTAATCAAACAACTAGAAAGCAGTCACTTACCTCGATCGCATGTTATTTGCAAAGTCTGTCTGGTTCAACCCTTACAAAAATAATGTTAAGAACCCACATGCACATCACATTCATATATGCCTTTGAAGTTTGAACTTTGAAGGCAAGTAAAAGTGGGAGTAGTTTTCACTATTATTCATGTTCTTATCTTTTTGAGAGGTCCCCTCATATATAGGCACCAAAAACTATCGCAAACAACAATACCACCGAATTAAGGGACATCCAAGGTGCTTCCATTGTGGACAAAAATGTCCTTGAAGTAGCGGAGGATTCAAAAAATTTAGGGACAGAGACTCTACTATTGAGTAAGAACATGAAAGTTACTAAGTATGAAAGAACGAGAATGCTAAAGTCATCATCGAGTTTTCTGATAGATTTGTACGTAAAATAAATTTAACCTAACGCAGTTTGATATCCTAAATATGTCCCCATAATTTGTTTTTCTTGCTAAGACAAGATGCAAACAAACATTACTCAACTAACAATTGCTTGTTTTGTCCAACCTCTTTGAGAAAATTTAACGAACATTTTGCCCCCACCTTAGCATTTGGGAAGAACAATGGAACCACAATTTGTTGAGTGGGGGCAGCCGCCCCAATATCTTCCCTCTCTAAATCAATCTGCCGCCCTTCTCAATTATAGAGACCCATAACTCTCTGTTCAAAGTACTTATATTTTGATCATGTCCTTTTCATGACGTTCAATCTAACTAATCAAAGATCTATGTAGGATGAGGACATTGGGATCACTACCACCAACTTGGTTTCCTCGAAGATTCGTGTAGTAGCAAACAAGCCAACCAACTTTGTCCATTTCAATCAAAATATCAAGAGTCCAAGGTTCCTCCTCCTATGATTCCGCAATGAACGATGTATCAGATTGTATTGTCAGATTGTGAATTTGGTCGCATATTTATATACAAAATTAATATAATTAATGTTTAATATTGATAGTCGGATAAATAAACATTTCTCTTTTACTAGAACATAAAACTCTGATAGCTGAACTCAAAATCTGAAAGACATCAGCTAAATTTTTTGTTACAGACGCATAAAATTAATTTTCAAATAACAACATTATTTGTTTATTAGAAGTTTAGAACACAACACATAGAATCTATGAGATAATTGATTGGAATTTTGTTTGATTTTTCTCTTTAACTTTAAGTTGAAGTCCATCGATTAATAATTAGTTTTGTCGTTTGAACCTGTACTTTGTAATTAGATTCGTTTGCTAATGATGAAGTTTAATTATATCTTGCAAAGGGTCAAAAAATGTCATTTCAATGAGGGGAAGTTGGGGCACCAAGAAAAAACCTTGTTTTTATTTTATACATCATTTGGGGTTAAGTAACTTACGCATAATCTTAGTTATCTTTGCACTTAAACTTTTCAAGACGTGAAAAGGGTTTAAACCTTATCTTTCTTTGAAGTATTGTGTTTAACAATCATTATTAGAGGTTTGAAGTTACCCCTAATGATGCTTAAACTTCATTATTGTTTACATTGCAATTATAGTTACGTGTCAAAGAATACGTCTAGCATGTAAGCCAATATCACAGCGAATAGGGTATTTGGTTCGCCAATATGTCTTGGATTTGAAATCCCATGTCCTAGATTATTATCATATTTTCGAACCCTCCACTCTCCTTAATAATAAAAAAATTTGAAAAAAAGTTTCTATACTAATTGTATAGCACAGCGAAAAAATAAGCACAATTGAGCCACAATTGTGTATAGCTAAAAATTATTCATCACAAGAAAATTAAAATTTCAAAATCAACAATAACATAAGATATGAGTTAAGTCCCACAATGAACCAGCATCATGAATTAATACTGTATTTACCCTTGTGAAGTCGACTTTAAAAAATTCAACTTATAATTAAAGAAAAATTTCACTAAATTGTAGGTACTCCTTTTTGTCGAAAAAATTATGGGTACTCTGCCCATCCACTGAATATTGATTTTCCCGATGATATGAACATTTCAGTAGGACGGCACCGTCGGGAGTCCGGTGACAACTTCAAGAAACTTCCGATGAAAATTGAATAGTAGCTGTTGTAGAAAGCAGCATTTGACAGTTCAACGTCATTAAATTAGCAAAACTCCCTTGACCAAAATAATAATAAAAAAATTAAGCCCAATTGACCCGCTGGGTTGGGACCAATTGACCTGGCCAATTCGTACCCGCCCCAGACGAGGCTCGACTCTCCCATTTGAACTGATTTCTTGTCCCATTCCTTTCTCTAACGTTGAACTCTCTCTGATCACATACAGAGATTCCGACAGAGAGATTAGAGATGTCGGGTTCGGTTAAGAATTCGATATTGCCCGTGTCGGATTCTCCGAGGGACCAGGAGAGAGAGAGACTCATCGGAGCTGGCGACGATGAGAAGCTCTTCAGAGGATCCGCCATGACCAGACGCGGAGCCTGCGCTGCAATCTCGTACATGGCTTGCGCTGGTAAATTACACGCCCCTTTAATCCTGTTATGCCGCAATTTTCAAAGCTTTTGATTCCCAGAAATTAAAGTGTCAAACTTTCAAAGAAATTGAAATAGGATATCAAAATATTTGAAGAAGACTGGAAGCTTTAATGGGCTAGATTGTTTTGATATGAATTTGGCTTTTTTGCATTCCTAGTTGGGATTGGCTCAAAGCGTTCTGTAGAAAAACTTGAATGAATTTTTTGAAGTGTTTATAATAAAAGCACTTCTAGCAGAAGCACTTATGGTTAGAAGTGCTTTGCAATCCCAAACGGGTGTGAAATTTTTAAAGAATGTGGACTCGGTTAATTGTTCCCATTTTGTTGTGTAGTGATGTTGGTGATGTTCAACAAGGCAGCTCTCTCGTCTTACAAATTTCCAAGTGCAAACGTTATCACACTTTTTCAGGTATTTTCCCAAACGTGTCCTACATTAATCTTTCGTCTTTTGGTCGGAATTTAAGTCTGCTGCCTGCTTTCTTGTGCTGTTCTTGTGTAAAGTTCATTTCTTCAATCAAAATTAAGACACAGTCTAACCTCATGGTGTTGTGGGCTTTGTTTTGAATGCTTTTCGTGCGTAACTTCATGGTTTGCCCTGCATATTGAATAGCTAATGATAAAAACTCAAGACACTTTCCTTTTTTTATGGTTTCTACTGCAGATGATATGTTCATGTGGTTTTCTCTACACCTTGAGACGCTGGAAGATGATTTCTTTCACAGTAGGTGAATCTTCGATTATTTCTGACGACAACACCACAACACTTGTACCATTAAAGACATTGAAGAAAACCCTTCCTCTTGCAGGAGCTTATTTGCTGTACA
Organism: Pyracantha coccinea; assembly: GCA_028566515.2. NCBI lineage: Eukaryota > Viridiplantae > Streptophyta > Magnoliopsida > Rosales > Rosaceae > Pyracantha > Pyracantha coccinea. Next base: position 10,396,929 of record JAOTRO020000005.1, on the reverse strand, counting down.
TGGTACGCATTTTGTAATCTAGTGTTGATTGGTAACTATTGATCAGTAGCTTTCTTGTATTTGTGATTAATATTTGCGCATTCATTTATTTCTCCTTGAAAGCTAGCCACCATGGAGTCTGTCCGTGGAGTAAATGTTCCCATGTACACCGCCCTCAGAAGAACTACCGTGGTATTTACAATGGTTATGGAGTATATTTTGGCTGGGCAGAGATATACATCTCCCATTGTTCGAAGGTAAGTGGCCCTTTGTACGTAACTTATTCTGTATATGCTGATGATAATATGTATAGAATCTGCTCTTCTAAATATATTATATGTAAAGAATGGTTGAAAGTTCTGAACGCTGACCTGTTGGCACTTTTGATTTTGCTCATGAATTGGTCAAGTGAGAGAGTTTTGTATTATCCCATGAGCGAATGTGATGAACAATGGTTCTACATTATGTGTTTACTTTATTGGCCATCTACCTGATTTTCCCATTTAACTGAATATTTTAAGGTTGTTATCAGTGTCGGCCTGATTGTTCTTGGTGCATTTGTTGCTGGATCTCGGGATTTGTCATTTGATGCCTATGGCTATGGTGTTGTTTTCTTATCCAACATCACGACAGCAGTATATCTTGCAACCATAGCCCGTATTGGTAATACTTTAACATTTTATCTTTGGAGAAATCCAGTGGATTCCACTCTGCTGGTTGACAGGTTTCTAAGATATTGACTATTAGTTTCTTTTTGTCAGGGAAATCCAGTGGGCTTAATAGTTTTGGCCTCATGTGGTGTAACGGTATGATAAAGCATCCCGACTCAACTTGTGGAAAATTAGATATTTTCATTTGATTGAATCAAGCTGTTTCACAAATGGTATTGTTTCTCTATGATAGGATTCACATGCGGACCAGTTTTGCTGTTTTTGACTTTTATTAGTGGTGACTTGAAGGCAACAATCGAGTTTCCTTATCTTCTTTCACCTGGTTTTATGGTACATTCTTTACCAATGCCACTTTTCTCTGCTAATGCATACACACTTAATATTTCAAAAGTGGCTTCCAACTCCTGAAATGCTCTTTATCTGTATTTTTTGCATGGCTTTGTGTCTTGGTACATCTTATAAGCCATAAGCTATACTTATTTAAATATGTTATTGGTTGGTACGGTTATTCCCATTAATTGCATCGTTGGCAAAAGGTGGTTTAGTTTACTGATATTTTCCAGTTTTCTTTTAACGTAATTTTACCTGCAGTTTGGTTCATGGGTTCCATGAGTATGAAATTGTTATAGTGCGATATCTGATTTCATGTTGTTATTTGATAACTCAAGACAAATCTTCCATGTTTCATCTAGAACTTCATCGATTTTTTTCGCCCCCAGCTGTCTATGTGGCCTACATGAATTAGTGTTATATTGTAGTTGATATACGGTGGAAGTGACGTGTTTGGACTTCCAATTATTACGTCATGTTAGTTTAAGTTTTGAGAACATCTGGAATGAGTTTCAAAGTTTTTTTCTATGTAGCATTTTGCATCTTACCTACGGGTTTTTTGGCATTTCATGGAATTCAATTGACATCAATTACTCAAGTATAATAGGCCTATTCTTCTTGCAGTACTTAAACACAACTTCCAAGTAACTCCTGTGGTTTTTTGATTGAGATCCACTGTTGTTTCCTATTTTTCTTCCTCCCCTTGGCAGGCGGTCTTGCTTTGTTCCTGTATACTAGCCTTCTTCTTGAATTACAGCATATTCCTTAACACAACTCTGAATTCAGCTCTTACACAGACAATTTGCGGTAACTTGAAGGTTTGTGTAGCCTATATTTCTCTCTTAGATTAACAACATAAGTTAATAGCCTCTATGAATTTCTCCCGGTGGTGTGGCCATGCTTTTATGCATGTGAATAATTTGAAATTTGAAAACGTAAGGCGATTGAGGTAGCTATGTTAAGGCTTATTTGATTGAGCTTTCTAAATGTCGTGCATGAATCAAATAGACATGAAAGTTACTTTAGTTCAGAATATAACTGAATAAAGGTCTCGTTGTTTATATGCCATCCTGATATTGAACATATATTTTCATTATCATTTAAAATTTGCTAATTAGCTACCGAACATGTATGTATAATAACATCTTCCTTGGTAAGAACCTACAACTCTTAACGTATCATTTCATCTCCTTACGTGTTCTGGTCACTGAACTGCTATAGGATTTCTTTACCGTTGGACTTGGCTGGATGCTATTCGGCGGCCTTCCATTTGACATTGTAAGTGCAGACTATTCTCCGCTCTAAAAAAATAACCTTTTCACTAGTTATTTAGAAATTGACGTGTTCTTACTTTTTAATTGTTGGTAGTTGAATGTTATCGGTCAATCTCTCGGTTTCCTTGGCTCTGGGTTGTATGCTTACTATAAGCTCATAGGGAAGTAACATATTCAACAAATGTCTAGTTCTCTCACCTGAAGACAATTAGTTGCTGCCCTTGTTTACACCACCAATTTTGATTTTGCGATTATGGGGGCTCTTGGAGTGAGATGTGCAGTATTAAGACCAGAGACATCCGCACAGTGGTGGATTTAACTGGAAACGGAGCCGGCTTCTTTTCCAGTGTATGTATTCTTCCATACCGACCAGCAGGTGTTGGAAACAACGGCTGCAGCCTGCACAATTTGGCATTGGCAGCTGCTTGCTGATGTAGTTTATTTGAGCTTTGACATTGTGCATGATGAATACTTTGTTGGAACTATATTAATTGTGCGTGTATGGGCGCTCGATTTCTGTTCAGGCACAACAAACAATACCAATTCCAAATATTGCAACTGAAAAAAATATGGTTTTTCCATGTTTTTCTTACATTGAACAAAAGTTGTTGGGGGAACCAAACTCTTGTATACCTCAAATTCTGGCGGTAAAATTTGACCGTTGGATTATCTTTTGATCATCTAGGCATTGGTTGTTACAAAAAATTAAAAAAAATAAAAAAGTTAAAGTGGAGGGAAACATCTCCATCCCCCTTTCCCTCTCCCTCTCCCTCGCTCTCTCTCCTCCCTTCCTCTCTCTCTGTCTGGAATTGCCTCCGACAGAAGCTCCGAAACAGCTTTACCCAAAAGCCGAAACCCTAATCTTACAATGCGTGTTCTTCTTCCCTAAGAATCTAATCCCTCTTTATTTTTCTCATAACTTTTGAGTCCCTTTTTGGTGAATTTGGAGCTCTTTTTTTTGTGTGTTTAAGGCGATGGTTGAGGGGTTTGTCTGGGAGAAATTCGTAGAGCAATTATGTCGTATAGCGCGCTGAGAATTGACGATGATGATTTTGTACCTGTTGGGCGGTCGTCGATCGAACGGCCTCGCCGCTCCCATTCTCTGCCGTTTGTGCCGCTGCTGCTCGTCGATGGCTTCTCCCGCAAGAGCTTGTCGTACTCCGCGCTTCCTCAGGAGCCTCTCCGGCTCTCCGTTCTCAAATTGGACGGCTCTTGCTTCGGTACTCTCTCTCTCTCTTCTCGTTTCTGAAAATCTATGGTGCATTGTCGGTGGCTTGTTTGGTTGTTGAGATAGTGTTGGAAAAAGGACTCAATTTGTTGTATTTTCGCTTCTGAGTTACAGTTTGGTTTTAATCCTAGCAATGAATTAGAAATTTTCCTGTTGGCGTTGTGCATTGGTTCTTTTGTTTGGTTGCTGAGAAAATGTTGGAAAATTTTGTACTCTGTTCAGCTGCAATGATTTCAATTTAGAGAAGATATAGAAGTTTTCACGCTGGAATTGCGCCTATTAATTTCTAATTTCATTTTCTAGACTTGTCAGTAATTCTCTGTATCGATGGTTAATCTCATCGCTACCCGCTTGGTCGCTGAGAAAATTATTTTCAGAATGTAGGAGTTTTCTTCATCATCTAATTCATATTCTGCATCTCAGAAACTAAACAGCGGTTAAAATGATTTTCCTTTATTTGTTTTTCCGATTGAGAATTGCATGAAACGAGATGTTTTTCTCTCTTTCCTTTTGTTTTTTTGTTTTTCTCTGACGAGTTGCATGAACTAATAAGATCTTCCCTTTCACAGATATTCAAGTTCCCATGACGGCCACTATTTTGGAATTAAAGCAGGCGGTCGAGGCTGTTTTCAGTCACATGCCACAGACGGGACCGGGAAAAATTTCATGGTATGTTCACATCATCCATTGAAATATTTTGGATGAGAAGCAAAAGCTGCAAAACCATATAACCACAGAAATTTATCCTTGTTAGCATTCAGATGTGAAGCTTAGTAGTTTTTATACTTTTGAGTTGGTAATTTCATTACACAACCGTACTCGTATCATTAACGATGTTGCTTGTTTCAATATGGTTCATGGAGGCCACATGTGTGGGGTCATTTCTGCTTGTGCTACGATAATCAGAAGCTACTTGTTGAAACTGATCATCTCAAACTTTATGGCATCAAAGACGGTGATCAGGTATGCGGCAGATCCCTTGAGTTTCTGAAATTGATCGTTTATTCAGTTGGCTACTATTATGCTTGGTTTGGCGTCCTTGAAATTGATCATTGGGTTGTTTAGTTGGATTTTTCAACTTTAGTTCACTTCCTCTGTCCCCGTCCCCCCATGTACGCATGTCTTTTACTTAGAGTCTGATAACATTGTGTTGTCTTCATGTATGTCAACTGGTGTTGTTTGGTTCGTGCAGCTGCATTTTGTCCGACATGTTTCAATCAACTACAGCATGACAAAGAGCCAATCGTCAAAGAAAGGGTTCCTTGCTTTAAAACAAAACACGATGTGAGGCTCTCCGTATTGCCATTTCTATTTTACAAGAATTTTTAGCACAAAAACATGAAATTCCCGCAGTTCCCTTCCCTACACAGATAATAAGAACCATTGTTGCCAGGCCCTGCTTCTTAACCGCGTTTCTCTGCTGGTTTTTTATTTTTCAATTGAGCTGTGTACTTATCAATTCAATATGTGCAGGTCAATGTCGCGATCATTGAGCTTTCAAGAGGAAGACCCAACTGACATTGAGAAAGAAGAGAATGGCAAAGACGTAGAACAGAATGACGAGGTAAGTTATGATTCTGATGACATCAAGAATCCAAAGTCCCCGCATTGTGATGATGAAGTTTCCATCGAACACAATGAGAGCAGGCTGCCCTTCTTATTGGGAGAATGGTTTCGATACTCCAAACTGTCAGCTGTAGGAACAACATCTAAAAGAACTTGTGCTCCAAGCATAGCCAGTGGGTTGTTGCTTGGGTTTAGGAAGATATTCGGGCTTTGTTTCGAAAAACGCGATAAACGGTACAGTCGAAGGGATACTTGGAGAACAGATTAGCGCGATAGTATGGATTTCTATTCCTACGGGCCTAAATTGATTAGATAGTGTCATAAAAATTACATTTACACTCTACAGTCATTACCCCACTTACATAAATCTCATGTTCTACTTGCTCCCGTTCTCAACACCTGAAAAGTGGAAAGTGTAGCTGTAAAGATTTTGGAGCCTCATTAAGTCAATGTACATGAGGGAGGGTTTTTCTTTTCGAAGCTTCGTGATGAGAGAAACTTACGTGCACCAGGATGTTACGGTTATATACAATTTAAAGTTAATCATACACTGCTATGTATTTTTACTTTCCCACGCATAAGTGTGATTTGACTTAGGATGTTGCCATCAGAAGCCGGTGTGTGTAAGTTGTCCGGCCCTCGTGACTTGGGTTTCAAAACCTACGTGGGCCTGGACTCTGTTTGAATGATGGACTATTTCATATTTGTGTCCAAGGTGCCAACTTCGTGGGCCCTCATGTGGGACAGTCGCAGTCCTACTCACCACTCACTACAAACTCCTTCCCCCTTTTGAATCCATAAAATCCTCATCAACATGTGTGGCAAAGAATTGAGATAAGCCCTCTCCCCAAAAGATCTACCCTCACAAATTCACGACCCCTCAAATCCCCAAATCCAAAAATCCAGAGAACAACACAGAAACCAGCAGAGTCCTCCGCCATGGCCAACATGATCATGGTTGCCTCCAAAATCCCCATCTCCTCCTCTTCTCCCCCAATCCCAAAACCCAGAATCCCACTCCAAATCTCCATCCCCAAAATGCCGTCAAACCTCCCAAAGCTTACGAAGCCCCAGTTGGTATCCCTATCCTCCTCCCTCTCCGCCATCGCCGCCGCCTCGCTCGCCTTGGCGCCTCCGTCCCTGGCGGAGGAATTCGAGAAGGCGGCCCTGTTCGACTTCGACCTGACCCTCCCCATCCAGATGGTGCAGTTCCTGCTGCTGATGGTGGCGCTGGACAAGCTCTACTACAGCCCACTTGGGAAGTTCATGGACGAGAGGGACGCGGCCATCAGGGAGAAGCTGGGGAGCGTGAAGGACACGTCGGAGGAGGTGAAGCAGCTTGAGGAGCAAGGCATCGCCATCATGAGGGCGGCGAGGGCTGAGATATCGGCGGCGCTGACGAAGATGAAGAAGGAGACGCAGGGGAAGGTGGAGGAGAAATTGGCGGAGGGGAGGAAGAAGGTGGAGGCGGAGCTGCAGGAGGCGTTGGCAAAGTTGGAGGAGCAGAAGGAGGAGACCATGAAGGCGCTAGACTCTCAGATTGCCAACCTCAGTGACCAGATTGTGAAGAAGGTCCTTCCTCTCTGAGTAATTTATCAAGGCAGATGGGGAATTGGATTGCTCCTGTGTCTATGATTATTTAATGTAATATTATTTGTATGTTAAACGAACGAAATGACTGATTTCTTTGCTCCTGTGTCTATGATTATTTAATGTAATATTATTTGTATGTGAATTTTCTCTGCACCCGAGGTCTGATTCACCCTCTCTCATTACCACTTTTATCAAGGAAAAATTAACCTAATAATAAATAAAAGAACCCCTTTTCCGCTATATCTATTCACCAATGCATTGTGCGCACATGTCAAAATCTTATTTGTTAAATAAATAAGGTAGAGAATGAGCTTGGATGTGTAAATGACGTGGTGGCCAGTGGATGAATTGTCTGGGTGGATTTAACCCAGTACGAACTATGAACATTCCTTCGTTATAGATTAAAGCGGTAACATTTTTGTTAATCAAATGGCAAGGTAAATGTGAAACTCAGTTGCATCAACAACAAACCTTGATTATCCTTAGCATCATCCATGTGTAATGTGACAGATTTAGCTAACAACATACAATTGTTGTTCACCAAAAAAAAAAATACTACAATTGTTTTGACAACTCGCACGACCAGGGAAATACTCTAAAATGAGACAGAAATAGAACGAACTGACCATGCACACCATGCACAAAACCAAAATTACTAGAATACCCACATATAAATGTGTTATTCCTTCCATTTTTTTTTATTTCTCTCTCTCTCTACTCTCTCTCCCTTCCTCATATCTCTGAGCTCCAATTTCGAAGAGATAGAAGTCCAAAGAGAGGCGAGAAGAGTGAGCTGCCCTTTGGATTCAGCTCATATCTATGATTTTGAACAAAGGGATGCGAGAGAGAGGTGGGAAGAGTGAGTTGGGTTTTGTACCATATTTTTTGTTTTGGTAAAAAAGTTCCATTTTTTCGGCGACTGAAGCTTCGGCAAGCATAGTAAGGTAGGGTGTTTGGTTCCAAGTTCCTTCATCAATGATTTATGGAATAACTGGTTTGTTTGTAAGATGAATGAATACTTAGAAGTTAAATTAGGGTTTGTGTTTCATATTGGCTCGTATGGGTTGTGGAATAAATTTCAAATTTTGACATGCTACAAGACTGGGATGAAACAATTTCTTGTTCAAGTATCCAATTGTAGAAATTTGTGAAAATTTGTCCGTAATGTGCATGTGGTGTGCATATGGTGTACATGAATACATCTTAATATGAGAAGCGGGAATGTTCACTAGTTATGATGCACGTATGTTGTGCCCCAAAATTTAGCGAGTATGACCACAACCTAATTGGCATCGGCGAAAAACAAAATTAAGAAAAAAACTTAGAGAACGTTAAGGGTCATGCGTGTCCGTGAAATAACGATAATGAGTATCATGTTTTCCACACGCACGGTTAAGCGGTGGCTGATATATGTAACATAACTTTTCAAACTGTCACTATAACCTTATATACATAACAATTATGGTTTAATTGTATCCACTACACCAATATGTTGCCGTTAAAGTTTCTCTCGTTCTGTGCATATCATGTGCATGTACTGTACATATTATGTGCATGTACCATACATATTATGGGCACGTGGATGCATATAGTGTATCATGTGTAGATGGTGCGTATTTACATCTTTGACACTCTTTGTATTAACGTAGTTTACTACTTTTTCCCTTAATTCAAAAGGCAGGCCCTGCAAATACGAAAAACGAACGAGTTCGTGAAACAATTTCCCTTGATATATTTGGGTTCTTTCATGCCTATTGAAATTGCAATTTTTTTTCAAATCCTTGAAATATTTGAACCCAATCAAATTTGATACCAAATTCAAATTAATGAATCTTCGGTTCTTCATATAAAGTTTAGGGTCATTTATCTGATGCATCATTTTTCTGATTTCAAAGAGAGAGCTGTGAGCTATGAGTTTTTAGGTAGAGCTCAGATTTGTGAGCATGACATGTGCATGTCCTATGCATGTCGTGTACATATAGTGTATGAGCGAGCTTAATACGAAGAGAGCGTACGAGTACGTGAAACATTTCGTCCATATCATTCTCTCTTCCTTCTTTCCACTCTGATTTCTCTCTTTTCCCTCAATTTTTTTCTTCTCCAAAAGGCAACCGACCTTTAATACATTTTTTCATTTAATTGCAGTAAAAGCCAAACCCTATTTTAGTGCTTGTAAATTTGGATCGAGAGAGGGAGAAAAGGGAGGTAGAAGACAAAAGAAATGAAAACCCATATATAAATTAGAGAAATGATAAAAAAAAAAAAAAATTGAAGGATTTGGGTCTCCTCCAAGAAACACCAAATCAATCACTTCAACTCCAAAAATCCACCAATCAAAAAGCAAGATTAAGCAAACCCAGTTCATAAAACCTACGAATGAAAAGGTAAAAATCAAAGAAGATGAGTGAGTTAGAGAGATAGCTCTTGTGCATATTTGAGAGAGAGAGAGAGAGAGAGAGAGAGAGAGAGAGAGAGAGAGAGAGCTTGGATGAAGAATAAAAGGTGGAATTTCTTGATAACCCATATATATGGGAGGATAATTTGGTCATTTCAAAGTGTAGGAAAAATCATATTTCTGTCCGATTGTTGTGCATGCCGTGTGCATATTCGAAATATCATATTTTTGTCCCAAGATTAAGAAGTTGTTCTATTTCTGGCTATTTCCCTATATTTTATCAAGAAAGAGATTTATTAAAATTTGAAACCTCGAATAGAACTGTTACAATCAAATTTAAAGGCCTCCATAGGCGAAAATGGTATACAATACTCCAAAAAATATGGGTTCACTACAGTATGGCCAAAGTGATCTAAAGTGCCAGTCACAAAGTTTGCTTCCCTAAAGATATGGTTCCATCCAATGCAATGAAATTTAGAAGCCAGTCATCTAATATCATCCACAATCGACTTGAGATGCCAAGGAGTATCCCAAGCGCCTTGCACCGTTTGAATCACAAGTATGGAGTCCCCTTCCACCATTATGTTCTTGAAACCTTTGCGTATGGCATATAAAAGCCTTCTTTTAAACAAATGGCCTCCACAAAAAAGATAGTGGCGCCATCTAGATTAAAAGTACCTGCACTGAATGGTTGCCCCTCCTCATTCCTTATAACAAAAGCAGCAACCGTTTTTCCCAAACTGATAGAACCATCAAAGTTTAATTTAATAAAACTAGGATGAGGGGGTTGCCATCTAATAAGATGCGGGGTAAAAGTTCCAACCCCGAAATTCTGTGTACAATTAACCTTGAAGTACGACAAACCTACATTTGCTGCAATGAATAAACTTTGAGTAGGGATAGGAATTATGCTCTTAAACACTTTATTATTTCTATTATTCCAAATTTGACAGCAATTAAGAAGAGCCTTACTTAAGTGGCTCAAACTATTGTCCTCAAATAAGATTAAAGTTTTCATTCAATCTATAACTTTGCCAAATTGCGCTGAATTATTACCATGGACTCACCCGAGAAAGATTCCAGACCATTTTTGCATAATGACATTTGAGGAACAAATGATCTTGATTCTCATCATATTGTCACATAGAGGGCAAATTTTATCAATGTTCGGAACAAATTTACACATACGGCTCCTGTCAAATTTGAACTAAACCTTGTTGCTCTTCTTTCTTTCCTCGTGGGCAGGAATGTGTAACTTTTCATGTATAAGGAGCCATGCAAAAATTTTAACCTTGGGGGAATCATAATTAACTTCCACAATTTCTTCAGCAACTTATGTCTATATTACATCCTGATGATTAGGGCTCTGGATCCAAGTTGTCGACTTAATAGAGAACTCTCCATTAGCTGAATGACCCAAACAAAATTATCACTTTCTATTTTGAATAGGAATATGGATAATACCTATCTTCCTAACAATATCTAAATCCAATACTTCAGAAAGACGAGTTCTATCCCAACAATTGTTAACAATGGAATCACTAACTCTAGCTTCTCAATTCAAAGTTGCCCATTGATTCTTTGGACAAGATGGAACAATGGGTAAGGAAAAACCCATTGATGAGTCTAGAATAGAATATCCTTACCATACCCACAATCCACCTCATACCCTTGTAAATAATATCCATATTCTTAAGAATGCCTTTCCAGGGCAGAGAATAGTTTGCTTAACTTTATAACTCAGGAAATTATATTTCCTCAAGTATTTTATTTTAACAATTTGAACCCACCAATTATTCTCATTAGTAAAATTTTTTTAACTTAATTTGGCTAGGCATGCATTATTAAAGTGATCAAACTCTCCTAATACCAAGCCCTCCATGCTCATTTGAGGTGCAAACTTTCTTCCAAGCAATTGGCTTTAATTTCTTATCCCTCCCCAGAAAAAATCCATACACTCTTTATTTATATTTTCAGTTACTCGATCAGGACATTTGAAACACGACATTATATGATTAGGCATACCAGTCAAATTTGACTTAATAAGGGTTAATCTTCCTGCCTTAGAGACTGTATTAGCCTTCCATCCAACAAGCTTTTGTTTAATTCTTTTAATTAACTCACACTCATTTAAGGGATTTTTCCATAACACAATATTAGAATACCTAGGTTGGTAGTTAATAGATATATGCGCGCGCGTGCACACACACACATACATATGTATATATAGGTTGGTTGTTATGACACACCCCGACCGAAGTCAAGGCATGCTGGCTGTCACGTGAGCGTGACGTAACCATATGCACAATGGGGAAGCAATATTATATAGAGAAACATGACCTAATAAAACCAACTTCTAAGAATTCTAGCCGAAAGGGTGCTAGTGAAAGATTCAAGTGTATAATACAAATTCAGAGCATACTATTCTAAAGCAGTCAAGTAGGATAAGTATTCAAGATACAACACCCGTAGGTGGTCCTACATTTGATGAAATCTGTCAGAACCTCCGCTGGAATCCTCGTGAGCCAATCAACGAACAATTCTACTAAAACCTGGAGGGGCGCAAAACAAAGCTGAGTGGGTCAGAAACAAAGTTTTTCCAAAAGCCATTTCATTTCTCAAAAACATATCTAACCCCTCGCCGTAAAACAAGTATAGGTATTCCCAGAAAATACTTTTCAACATATATATCAATATCATTCTCAAAAGCTGTGAAATACGAAAGAATGCCATGATAAAACTTCATAAATGAACATGTAAGTATCTCAAGTGCAATGCATAAATGCAGCATATATATCACATGGCTGAGTCCACCTGAAGTGGCTCACATCATATAATCATAGCTCATACTCAAACTCAATCATCTCAATCATATCAATATTGCACACAATGCCGGAACCACCTATTGTGGTCTGTACGGCAAGGCTGGATGTAAAATAATTATGCTCTAGTGCTACAATCACGTGAGGCTGTGCGCTAATCGCGGATCACCTACATGTCGGAACCACCTATTTCGGTTTGTACGACAAGCTGAGCACCTACTTGGATCCAAGGCGAGCATGCGGTGCGAAGGTGAACGACACATGAAAGACTATGCCCTGGCCCTAAGCAGAAGCACTAACACCACAGTACATTTTATGATCTTTCTATATCACATCACCTTACATAAGCATAAAAAACTCACATTATACTTACTTGAGCGTCCACAGCGCTGCTTAACAATATGCATATATAAATGTTTCATGTGCAATTTATAAATCACTATGCATGGCATTTTAAAACGTATTTCATTCAAAACAATTTT